>JABSTQ010002258.1:0-87222 GCA_013358835.2 Ixodes persulcatus | reverse complement strand
ATGCATTTTGTTTCTGAAATTGCTACAATGTGTGTATGAGAAGCCGCACCCGCAGAGCTCGCTTCCGCGGGTATTGCTTCTCTGCTGTGCACCGGCGGTCGGTAAGAAGCGCACTCAACGGGGCTAACCCGCCTTAATCAACACTTCGAAAAGTGCAAATAGTGCATGCAGTTCTTCCTGAAGCGAATATCGAATAGTGTATTATTAGAAACAACTATTCGAAATGTTGAATATTCGCACAACCCTACATAGTTTATAGTTTCACTGTATTAATCTGGCCAGCAGAAAGAGGGGCCTTGGGACACAATGGGGGGAAAAGCACGTAAGAGTGTAGGTTTCACAGCGTCAACGAGACGGTTTTGACCACCAGAAAGGAGGGTGGACTGACATCACATGCAAGCCATGTATAAGTGTGATCATGATGCTTGTCAAATCAAGGGCACAAAGCTTAAAAGACAGCAAACAAACATGTTGCCACTGTTCCACTGCTCCTGACTATGTACAAGACTAGAGATGCCGGAAACTTCTTTCGAACCGGAGGTTTGATGATCAAACCAAGGGTTTCGAACGTTTCCAAGTTCGGTTGATCTCAAACTTTCTAACCTTTCTTATTCAGAAATTTAATTTCAGACTTATTACATTTAGAGATTCAATAATGTTTGAACTTATCACATTCAGAATTTCAATGATCTTTAAACTATCCACCTGCAAAGAGAAAAAGTTTGACAAACTGTGAACCTTATTCGGAGATCAGCAATACTTGTTGCAGGACTGTGCACTGCTGCGTCTTGTTCTGGTTTCGCTGCTATTGTATGCTTGTTTTGTTGTGGTTCACAGAAAAAAAAAATGGTGTGTATACCTCCACTACGAGTGGCAAGTTGCTACCGAGCCCATCTAGTGTGTAGAACAGCATCAGCGACTCCAAGGTAAAGTGCGAGCCAAGAAGCGTCAGTGTGCATGTTCTAAATCCGGCCGAGGCGCTTACGGTCTCAAGAAGGCCGAGTGATGTTTGACTAAATGTGCAGTACCTCTCTGGGGTGCCCTTCTCCACTGTGAACGGTGCAAGCGCCTCCGCGTGGAGTCAGGTTTCAACTCTCGATTTAAGACGGCCGTCTAAGCCACATTGAATATCTTGTATCTAGACCCTCCATAGGAGGAAGGCTTTGTGGTGTGTACAGACAGCAGCACAGGGCGCGGCAATGAAGTACAGCAAACGCGGTATTGGAGCTTGCTCGCATTTCACTCATGCACATGTTGGCTTCGAGAACCAAATTTCATGACCCGTGTTCGGCGATAAGCAATTTAGGAAACCTGTGCCATGCAATGTACAATGCTTTCTTTTTTGCACTAGGTTAAAATATAATTTTATGCATGACAAATAAGAATAAGGTAGGATGCAGACTGGTTTCTGCTACTTGACTCGTCCGATGAGCCTTTTGAGCTGCGTGTTCGGGGGCCCCAAGTTTACTCTGGTCGAGTGCTCCTTAAGCTCTAGCTGCGTTGGGTTTTCCGTTGATTCTGTTATGTGCATGTGTGCCGGTATTTTCTCTGTCCTGCGTTTATTCTACCAGAAACAAACGTCCACACTAAAAATAAATAAAAAAAACAAATCTGTAAGTAAACTTTTTGGCCTCTACAAATTTGTCACTTTTCCCACTGACTACTGTGGATCTGGCAGTTCTATACTGCTGTAGTACTGAAAATGAAATTGGCTTAATGACATATGGAACCTTCGTAGTGAAATTTCTGGAACTCAGTTTTCAATATTTCGGAGTATGGATCAATGGAATCCGTGCAAGCTGTATTCGAAACCGCGGGAACTAGTTGGAAGAATTCAAACTTCACAAACTTCTAAAAAAATATTTAGTCTTTTTAAACCTGAACCTTAAAGAAATTAAAAAAGTTTTGAATTTTTCTATACTAAACGTCAAAAATATTTCAAACTGTCAAACTTTTAAGAACCTTGAAGGCTTCGAGCTTTGCGAAGTCGAATCTCGGCAGTGCAAGAAAATTTCTAACTTTGCGAAGTCGAATCTTGGTGTTGTACGAAAGTTGCAAACTTTGCGAAATCAAACCACTCTTAGGTTCGGAAAGCTGAAAAAGCTGTCAAACACAAACCTCAGGACGTTCGCTACATCTCTATACAAGACTGTGCTAGGAGACAGATTACTCTTGTGGCTGAGAGGCAGCTACGTGCTAGGGTGCCTACATAGCGGACACACATGTAGGCACCCTAGGTATCACAAAGAGCGGTGCCACCCTAAACAAAGCAGAGCGGGCATACATGTAGGCACCCTACTACGTGCAAGTTTAGTGAGATGCTTGTGTTAAGAGTCGTGGGGTTGTTTCCGACGGGTTGTAGAGCTCTGCAGTAAAGATGCGATTCATGAATTCCTGTCAAATCGAAGGCACAGCTCGGCAGACAGTAAACAAACACGTTGCCTCTGCTCCTGAATAGGTGCAAGACCATGCTTAGAGACAGATTACCCCTGTGGCCGAGAGGCAGCTACGTGCGAGTCTTAGTGAGTAGGCTATGGGGTTGTGCAGTTGTTTTTGATGGGTTGTGGCACTGTGCACTATAGGTGCGTTCCATGAATGCCTGTAAAATCAAGGGCACACCGTTTGGCAGACACCGCTGCTTGTGTGCAAGTCCATGCATAGAACAGAGCTTTCCTGTGGCCAAGAGGCAGCTACAAGTGAGTCCTAGTAAGGTTTCCGTGTGCGATAATCGTGCGGCTGTTTTCGAAGGGTGTTGAAATCTGCAGTAGGCAATCGTTACATGTAATGGTTTAGACAAGTGTTCTAAAAACAATTCAAAGGACCACCCTTTGGGACATCCTTACCAAAAATATGTTGTGGAGAGGCCCCCATTTCAACGCATATTAAACTTCTATTCACATGTTTTCCTGAACAGGAACAAAGGGTCAATGTTAAACGCCAAAAAACACGTACAAAGAGACGAATGCTAATTGCGTTGAATTATAACAATGAAAGCGTTGAATTATAACAATGATTTACAACTGGCCATTCAAAAGTATCTATTTCATTTAAAAATAGAGGGACCTTATCAATAGGTACACACTGGTCCACATGCCTTATACACACTGAGGAATGTTGGAGCAGGCATAAGAATACACGAAGCAAACACGCCGAGGAGCCCACGTCAACCGACAAAGAATCGCACGTCAAACCAGACTGTAGTCAGTCAATCACTGTTGCTAAATACGCATCGGAGCAGATGCGTATTGAACACGTTCCGAGTACACGCTGAAGCACATATTTAAAACACACAATTAGGCACACACCGCGACACGTTAGGTCACGGACAGGAACACACGAAGTTGTAGAGGGACCCGTGACGACCCACTACATACCACTTCGGATCGTCAGTCAGATGAACCCGTAGCCTATAGGGTGCCTTCATGTCCGCTTTCATGAAAGCCCCATACTGTAGCCGACCACTGTAGTCACACAAGTTGTAGCGTCAGATTAGCTGGCTATCATTCCAAAGAGCAGCGCGAACGGGAGACTGCTTGCTCTTGTACGCGTAGCTTGCCGGGAACGTCAGCAAAACTGATCAAGCGGTCTGAAGTCATGATCAACAAATTTGACGGTGAGGACGGCCAATAGTACTCGCGTTTCGTTAAAAGCAACGCACACTTCCTGCTCGCAACTTCAAAATATGAAACACCAGAATAAAGAGAGCGACAGGCAGGACCGCCATCCCGCTGAGCCTCCGCCCGCTCCTCCGACTCGTCCTATGAGCGGAAACGGAAGTGGCCTCACAGTGTTGCCGGGATTTCGAAACTACAGAAACTCAATGTTGTTTACGTTTAGCGAAATAAGAAGTGGGAAAAAATGCGGTGGGAGAGGATCTGGGAAAGGGTAACAAGAAGTTGGCGCCACCCTAAAGCGGAGCGGAAACATGTAAGCACCCTAGGGGAAACAAATGTGACAACGCAACGCCGTCTCAACAAGACGGTGTTGGGTTGTCCCATTTTTTCGTTCCTGGTCACAAATTTTTTTTTCGCAATATTTTTTGTTTCTATTTTTGAGCTTGAATGTTTGTAATCGAACAACTCAGTCCGTTGCAGGCAGGCGGCATAGATGAGATTGATTTAAGTATTTTCAAAGTACACTAAGCGTATGCCGCAGCCTCGGTTACTCCGAAGCAAAATCTTGCAAAATCTAGGAAAAAAAGATTGTCGTGTGATCAACTCGGTTTCACGACATCGGCGCCTATTTATGTCAATGAACACCTCTGCCCAGAAAGGAAACGTCTTCTCGCACAGACCATCAGCAAAAAACGCGAGGTTAACTGGAGATTTGTGTGGGTTCGCGGTGGACAAATTTACGCTAAAAAATCTGAAAACAATGCAGTATTGAAGATCTCAAGTGCCGCTGACCTATCTAAAATTACCTGAAGACATAACATTTATTTTTTTTTTATTATTATTATGAACTGTCACGAACTTTTATCCCCAACGGCCGTTAGCGACTTCGCCAATAAAAATGCTCTTAGCATTTTGCACATAAACTGTCGTTCGGTAAACAACAAGGTGGACGAAATACAATTACACTTTCATTCTTTCGAAACTCGCTTTGATGTTATCATGTTCAGTGAAACCTGGTATAATGATGAATCGAACTATTTGGTTTTCAATGACTACTCACATTTTTACATTAACAGAACCAACCGTAGAGGGGGAGGTGTTTCAATTCAAATCCTTAATTCACGCACTGTCACGGTTAATGACAGTCTTAGTTCTATCTCTTCACATTATGAAATGTTGACTGTAGAGGGTAACAACGATTTGTTCACCGTATTGTACAGGCCTCCAGATGGAAACTTAGACAGATTTTTTGGCGCCCTTGAGGCTCTCTTGGATCATGTGTCAATCAATCAACAAATCCTTTACTTGTCCGGAGACATGAACATCGACATGCAATGCGTGAGTGCAGCGCAAATAGAATTCATGACTTTGCTGGATTCTTATGGGTTTATTAATCTTATCGAAGTACCAACTCGTATCACGCCTTCAACAGCGACAACTCTAGATCTTGTCATAACTAACGCGATGAAATATGGCTCAAACGCAGGCACGGTTCTATCCGACGTAAGTGATCACCTTCCCGTGTTTTAATTCATCACCGAATCGCCATTTTATCATAGTTCTGAATTAGGTCCCACGTTTTATCAGCGCGTTAATATTAATACCCTCGAGCACTTTCGAACCACGATACGTGCCATCAGTTGGGATGACGTGCTATCCCTACAGGACGCTGACAGCGCATATGATGCTCTAATGCTAAAAGTGAAATCAGCTTATGCAAAATGCTTTCCCATTATATGCTATCGTAAACGCAAAAATAAAAAAACCGTGGATCACGCCCGAGCTCGTCAGAAAAATAAAAGCAAAGGATAAACTATATGCGAAATTTATCAAATCTCGAGATTCTGCGAAATTATGTACATATAAAAAATACCGCAATCGGCTGAATCGAGAGCTGAAGAATTCAAAACGTGAATTTTTTTGCAGTCTATTTTCTTTTACCTCAGGTAAAAGTGCACGTGATCAGTGGAGCCAATTAAACCAAGTCTTGACCTTAAGCTCCAGGGTACCGGTTACGTCAATAGTAAAGGATGGTTATGAAATTACCGGAAAAGAGCTATGTAATGAGTTCAATCACTTTTTTATTGACGTCACAAAGAACCTATGTAGCCCAACTGACACGCCTGGTGACTACACATGCCAGGCACCAGGTGTCCGAGAGTCCCTATATCTATTCCCAACGTCAGAAAACGAAGTAATTGCCACATTTACAAGTCTCAGGTACAATAAAGCAAAAGATAAAGATGGGTTTCAAATCAAGCCATTCATATACGTCATCGATCTATTGGCCCCAGTGTTAACTCATATATACAACCTTTCATTTTCCACTGGCGTATTCCCAAAACAAATGCAAGTCGCAAAAGTCGTCGTTATACATAAAGGCGGTCCTACTTCTGATTTGTCAAATTACAGGCCAATTTCCATTCTTCCAGTGTTGTCAAAAGAATTAGAAAAATCATATATCATAGAATTAACTCTTTTTTAACCAAACATGCTGTCTTGTCAGACAACCAGTTTGGTTTCCGACGAAATCGATCCGCGGAAATGGCACTCGGTCAGCAAAAAGAAATAATAATCAACGCATTTGAAGAAAAACATTTAGTGCTTGGAATATATGTAGACTTCTCTAAAGCATTTGACTTACTCAACCATAACGTGCTAATATATATAAGCTTAATCATTATGGGATAAGGGGCGTAAGTTTATCATTTCTTCACTCCTACCTAATACACCGTAATCAGATGGTATCACATAATTACTTCTCATCAGAGCTAAAGAAACTGTCATCTGGTGTACCGCATGGTAGTATTTTAGGCCCTCCGTTATTTTTGATATATGTTAATGATATCTGTTATGCTCCCCTTTCAGTAAATATTATTGCCTATGCTGATGATCTTACAATGCTTGTAACAGGAAAAACGGTTGGCGAATTGTCTGTATGTGGCAATCAATTCCTTTCATACTTGCATCAATGGTCCGAAAAAAAATCACTTGAAGGTTAATACTAACAAAACTAAAGCTATAATATTTCGAACGAAGAATAAAGTCATATCTGAAGATATACAACTTCTACTAGGACAAAGCAGGATCAATATCGTACCAACGATGAAATGCTTAGGCGTTGTGTTTTCCGAGACGCTTAACTGGGATGCACAGATTCAACATACACGCATGAAAATGAAAAAAATAATTGGTGTACTGTGTCACCATAGATACTCGCTTCCGACAAGTGTTAAAATCCTCATTTATAATGCCTTTTTACTACCTATTATTACTTACTGTCATATCATCTGGGGAACAACCACAAAACAAAACAAACTCAAATTACTTCTTGCGCAAAAAAGGGCAGTAAGGCTGATTGCGAATGTTTCATGGTGCACGCATACCGAACAATATTTTTTTCAAGTTCAGTATTATTAAGTCAACCTCTTTTTATGCTTTCAAATTGTTGTGTATGTATAAGAGTGCTGCCGCGACTAACAATGATGTCTTGTTAAGTATCTTTAAACTCAATCGCCACACACCCGCATATAACATACGTCACAACATTGCTTGGTCATTGCCAGTTTGCCGCACATCTTATCGCGCCCAATCATTATGTTATAACTTACCGCTTTATCTCAACATTCTTTTGCATAATAATATTTCTATAGAAACAACCCCCAAGAAAAAATTGATCGATGTCCTTTCATCTGTTAGATCTACATTTTGTGTAAGAATTGTGTAACTGTTCCCTTCACTGAAATATGCATAGTGCCCCATTACGTTGAATGTGTCAGTGTACTTTTATTGGAAATGTTCTTCTGTTCCTGCCCACTGCTGTCGCGTGTAGGGGCGCAGGGGGCCCTCAAGCTGCACCACGCAGCTTTTTTCCTTGCGTCCCATCTCACAATGTAATGTTGAGAGATAAATAAATTCAAATTCAAATTCAAAGCACTGGCCAAATGATCCCCTTCCCCTGCCCCCTTTCCAACTTTTTTTTTTTTTATCATCCTTCCTTCAGTCGCCGATTGTGCAAAGAGAAACTGTCTTACTCCCATGACATTATTTTTTTTTAGATCCTAGCTCAGGCATTTTGTAACTGAGTTGTTTTTAATAAGACGTCACAATTGGTTCAAACAAATACAGCTTGTCTAATGTGTCCGTTCTTCAAGGGGTGGTGCAACGATTTTATTGTTAAAACGAATTTGCTGTTTGTATTTTTTTATTGTTTATCTTGGCAAAACTGACAAAAAACGTGCCACCTGGTCCCAAAATATTGCTATTTCGCTGCGTAATGGCAAAAGAAAAAAAAATAATTTTCGATCTGCAGCCGCGTGTGGCGGTTACGGGAAATACGGTGAAACCTCTTCTGGAGGATACGCTGGAAGTCAACAAAACCTCTTCCCCTCTGCTGCTACACTTGCCGTCAGTAGCGTGGCGAACCGAGTTTTGTGTCGATCGCTCGCCGCGACCTTCGGCGATGCTAATCATTGAAAAGTCGACACAAGGGAAGCGGCTGGGGCATTTGAAGAGAGAACCCAACGGGAAAGCAGGTGGTCCCTCAGAGTACGAATCTCGATAGAAGACGTGGGAGTTGAGAGGAACTTTGACCTTCGATCTTTTTCTTTCTTTTTTTTTTGTAAAAACAGGCGCGTGCAAGAAAACATTGTTTTCTGTTCTTTGTTGCATAGGGGACGCAGATAAATTCCCGCAGTTAGTTGGAAGTCCGAAAATCGTTGCACCGCTTCTATAATATCTATTACTGTTTGAAAGAGATGGACCCTGCCCAACGATGGTGGCACGCATTTTTGTACACTTCCCTCGAAAAAGTAATCGATTACCATTAAAATTACTCTTGGTTGAAAAATATCCTATTAGACTACTTGATTACTCGAAGAGAAAAGTAATTGATCGTAAACTAAAGAAAGTAACCGTTGCTTTTCCGATTACTTGAGATATTAATAACGACAAAATTTCCTGTCGGTTTGAAAACGGGTCCATTATTGGATTAGAACCACCGAACTATGAGCTACTCATCTTTTAAATGCGACACTTTTGCTGTCCCATCCTCCTGCCGACGACTTTGTTCGAGGATTCCTTTGTAGAAAACATTTACAAACAAAGAGCACCATTTTGAAAGGGGAAAAAAAATTGTATTGGTCAAAAGTAATTTTAGTACTTCCAAAAGTAATCATATTACTCTTAAGATTACTTTCTAATAAATGTATTCAAATGATTTTGAAATTACTCCAAAAGTTATTGATTACTTGGACAACACGAGCGTTATCTGTTTTCTTTTTTTTCTTTTGCCCACGCACTGACCCGAAGTCGCTAATCGCAAATTAGTAGTGCTAGACAGCTCCTTGATTAAGTTTCCGACTAATCAATTAATGCTTTAATCGCGGTGAAAATATTGTTTGCCAATTTATTAACAGCTTTTTGAGTTAGAAATTTCGGGGGAAAAGTGAGAATGCTAGCTTCCTCTCTGCTTGGTACGCATTTATGTATCTTAGGAGGCCGCACTGTTGTATTCTACTGTAACAACATGCGCTATGATTGTAATCCGGAGTGATTATTCGGTCAAAAAATTATTATAAGCATATTCTATGGCTAGAATGGTTTACCCGTGTTTTCTTCCTCTGGGCGATGCAGCGTCAATTTTCAAATGAAGCTTCACTCACATGCTACCATAGATAGCGTAGCAAGAATGATAAAAATACAAATCTGTAATTGACACTATTTTAGATATTATGCCTAGTGTTAACGCAACTAGTTAATCAATGTATGAATTGATTAAACAGTAGCGATTAATCGGGTCAAAAGTTGTAATCGGCCCCCCGCCCTAGAAATGGGGTGCCTGGAATGCGTCTCCGACTGGTGCGTTTACAGCGTCCAAAAAAGGTGGTCCCTCGATTTCCACCCTGCTGACGCCATAGAAGTGTCATGCTGTCACCGGTCGCAATCCTGGTGGTGTCCCAGTAGCGGTGGTAGCAGTGGCAGACGCCTGTTTCGCCGCAGGTCGCTCTGAAGTGTGACAGTCTACGGAAGCTTCTGCAGCTAGAAGTTGGGACGCCGCGACAACAGCGACCCTCGCGGTCGCTCGTGTTTTTCGCCAGATTTTCTACGATCGACCGCCAGGATCGCGACATCCGACAGCATGACCCCCGGCTTTTGTGACGTCATTTGTTGCCACTTCGGGAGCACTTTCAATGCATGGGCGGAATAGGACGCTAAACACACCAGTCGGAGAAGCATTCCAGGCAGCGTACTACAAATGACCAACAGGGTGGTGCCTGTTTACGAGTACGCGCCTGCAAAACCAACGTTCTTAGATCTATCAGTTGACAAGCTCCAGGAAAGAACGGCGTTCGAAATCGGTTTTTCTCTGTTGACTGCACGTGGGCAGGTACGGGCGGATCAACGCTATTGGGCAGAGGAGGAGCGGGCAGAGCCAGGGCGTGCACCAGACGCAGCAAGAGGGCTTGACATGCTCTATTGGCCAACGAAAAGCCGAAAAGAATCCCCTAGAAGTGGTAGCAAGAAACAATTTTAATCACAGGTATATGGTTTTAATAAGTGCGTAAGAGTTAAATGTAGTAACCCTTCACGGTTGAAAGTAGGGTGCACGTGATGTTTCGATTCTGGTCATGCGGAAAGGTGTAAGAAACGAATGTGTCGCTCGAACTCTGTTTTGCTCGAACAGAATGTGATCGCTCGAATGGCAGATTCCCGGCCCTCGGCGCCGGGCGTACGGATAATGTCAATCGTTCGGCTAGTCGTGCTCTTCCAACATGATTTTGGATAACCTTTATTGAAACATCACATGCACCTTATTTTTGTGACCGAGAGTTACACCGACGCACTTATTAATTTCGTTTCTCGCGACCACAACCAGGGTATTGTTTCCGACTTCTGGTTGGCCACATTCGAATTAGTGATGACGCCCTGGAACACTTCCAGCACGCTTTCGGCCAATGGCGTCTTCTCATTCGACTCCTATGCTTCCAAATGAAAGGCCGAATTCTCGGTATATATGGCTCAGCTGCCGGGTAGCGTTTCTATCGCCACCAGCGTCAACGCTTCCACGAGCAACGGAGAAGGACCGTTTTCGAACGACACTCTTTGAGAACATGGTAGCGTTTTTAGACACGGACCAGAAGGGAGAACAGGACAACATAATTCGCTGTAGAACAGGACAACACAGTGCGCTGTTATGTCTTCCCTGTTTTCTCCCCTCGTCCGTATCTATAAGCGCCGCCATCTTTTGACAGTTTCAGCACCAACTCGCCCAACAAGCAGCATTGATACATTGTATGCGCGAACATTAGGTTTACCATAAAAATCCCGAAGAATTCCCTTCCGCCGCAGATAACGTGCATCCAACGTTCCACCGGTTACGCCAATTAGATCCATAGGCAGGTGGGGAAACGATCATTGTTGTGTTCGGGAGGTGACGATGCCAGGTGCGGAACCAAGAGTTGGGGCTGTGGCTCGCTGCTAGCATGGCCCCAAGGAAACAGGCCTGGAGTGGGGTTACTGAAGTAGAACTTTTATGAACATTGAATATACAAGTAGCATGGTCGACTGGTTAATCGGCAATCGACGACTTCGGGCTCCCTGAGCCCGTGTTATATATAGCCCTCCGAGGGCGAGAAGGCCCTCTGAGAGAGAGGAGCCTTCCCCGGTGTTCGAGTGTTCACGAGGTGTCCGAAGTGCGGGGGCGGCTGATGCAATTTCTGGGTGTTCTTTCAGCGAGGGGCAGATGATGTAATCCCTCGACGTTCTTGCCGCGCTCTGGTGGCTGATGTAAGGAGTCAACGTTCTTGCTGGAACCCAACACCGACAGACCCACACACACACAGGCACGCACACGCACGCCGGTGTTTCTCCTTGCGAGGGCCCGCGATTCCGCGTTCTTTTTGAGTTTAAAGCCCCCAGCGAAGGCCGTCGCAACAGTCCCTCTGCGACGGCAAGCAAAGCAAAGTTCTCCTTAATGCCCTGAAATTTGAGCATCTCATTAAGAGATGGCCATGGAGACGACGGAAAATCCATGACCGAAAACTCGACCAGTCAGAGAAAAAGTGGAGGTTACGGGTTATTGATCGTTCATCGGTTCTCAGCTTTCCTACCACTATCTGTGGAGGCCAGGGGAGGGGGAGGCATAGAGAGCAAGAGAAGCGGTGACCAGCGGTCTCACAAAACAATAGAGGATCACACTACCTTTACGCGTTCACTCTCTCTCTCTCCCTCTCTGTAAGCACTCCTTAGATGGCCTAACCTCTCGCCCTTAACCGGCCAACCGGCGCGGTTAATTCTGAACGTCGTTGATATTTGTAGAAGTCAGTGTTAAGCACTGGTTTTAGAGCGCAGCTCTTAGGCGCCCATTTCCGGCTTGAGCGGCGTCGGCGTCGGCGTCGGCGTAACCGCGCGGTGCATTATGGGTAAATTTTCCCGAAGGAACCCGAGGTCCTCCCGAGGTCCTTCCGAAGGAACCCGAGGTCCTTCGGGAGGACCTCGGGAGGACCTCGGGTTCCTTCGGAAGGACCTCGGAAGGACCTCGAATTCTTTCGGGAGGACCTCGGTTTCCTTCGGGAGGACCTCGGGTACCTTCGGTGACCTCGGGGAGGGGGGGTCACGTGACTCCCCGAAGTCACGTGGCCCCCCTTCCCCGAGGTCACGCCCCCCCCCCCCGAGGTATCGGCATCGTCATCGTCACTGATGACGTCATCAGTGACGTCACTGATGACGTCATCCGCATCGGCATCGTCATCACCCCTTATGACGTCATCAGTGACGTCACTGATGATGTGATCGGCATCCGCATCGGCATCGGCATCATCACTGATGACGTCATAAGTGACGTCACTGATGACGTCGTCGGCATCCGCATCGTCATCGTCATCGTCACTGATGACTTCATCAGTGACGTCACTGAAGTCATCGGTATCGCCACGTGACCCCCCAGTACCCTTCCCTCCTCCTCCTCAAGAGCTGCGCTCCAATTCGGCGTTACAGGGTGTTGTAAACGGCTTTAATTTTAAAGCGCGCAGCTCTCAGGCGTCAGTTCCCGGCTTGAGCGGCGTCACCGTCGCCGTCGGCGTCGGCGTAACCGCGCGGTGCATTATGGGAAATGTCCCACAATCCACCGCGCGGCCCCACGTGACCCCCCCCCCCCCCCGAGGTCACGTGACCCCCCTCCCCCCGAGGTGCATTATGGGAAATGTCCCATAATGCACCGCGCGAACCCCCCCCCCCCCCCGGGATCACGTGACCTCGGGGGGAGGGGGTGGTCACGTGACCCCTCAGGTCCACGTGACCGCCCCCCCCCCCCGAGTCCACGTGACCCCCCCCCCGGAGGAGATTGAAGAATGAGGGGAGGAGGAGGAGGAGGAGGGGCATACCCTCCCCTGAGTACCCTTCCCCCCTCCTCCTCAAGAGCTGCGCTCCAATTCGGCGTTACAGGGAGTTGTAAACGGCTTTCACTTTTTTAATATCAACGTTGTTTTTTTTTAATTTAATGAGGTTTAATAAATAGTTTGGTAAAATGTCACGTTATCTTGAAATACCGAATATAAATGTCTGAGCTAATTATTCGTGCGCTTCGCAAACATTAATAGTAGTATATTACGGAATAAGGTCATGAAGTTGTTACAGGCAGCGAGGCTAGCAATTATATTGTCTCGGCATTTTCTTTGCCTGTGATCAGGCATTTCTAAAACTCTGATCATTCAGTAGGCGAGTTAGATATAACTCAAGTTTGCATTATTTGAAGTTGATTGAATATATTTCTTTCGTCCTGCGGCAACGTTGTAGGGTGATTTCGTCGAGGGTACTGGATGCCTGCTACCTTGGACTCATCTCGTGACAGTTCTTAACACTGCTTACTGCAGGTAAGCAGTCCGATATTTTATTTTGATTTTCTTGTTCCCATTGGTGCACATGAAATGGGGCTCTTGATTTTCATGTTGATTTTGTGTGTGTGCTGTTCGTTCATTTCCGAGAGAAAATTGAGGGTATACTTCGAGTAAATGAATTAGAGCAATACACACAAGGCGCTTGAGTGTGTCTTTTTCGGTGTTCTTTTTTTGTGTGTGTTTTCGTCCTTGTGTGCTGTTCTTCTCATGTCTAAATAAAACATACATTCAATTTTAATCTGACAAATTACTTTGGCAAGAATATTTATATATTTGCCGAAGTTCGACATTCGGCAGTTAGAAATTATTCGTGCGCTTCGCAAACATTAAAAGTAGTATATTACGTAATAAGGCCATTAAGTTGTTGCCGGCAGAGAGACTAGCAATTATAGTGTTGTCCTGGATTTTTTTTTTTGCGTGTGATCAGGCTTTTTTAAAAGTCTAATCATTCAGTAGGCGAGTTAGATATGGCTCAAGTTTGCATTATTTGAAGTTGATTGAATATATTTCTTTCGTCCTGCGGCAACGTTGTAGGGTTATTTCGTCGAGGGTACTGGATGCCTGCTACCTTGGACTCATCTCGTGACAGTTCTTAACACTGCTTACTGCAGGTAAGCGTAGTGCGATATTTTATTTTGATTTTCTTGTTCCCATTTGTGCACTTGAAATGGGGCTCTTGATCTTTATGTTTATTTTGTGTGTGTGCTGTTTGTTAATTTCCGAGAGAAAATTGAGTGTATACGTCGAGTAAATAAATTAGAGTAAGACACACAAGGCGCGTGAGTGTGTCTTTTTCGGTGTTATTTTTTTTCTGTGTTTTCGTGCTTGTGTGCTGTTCTTCCCATGTCTAAATAAAACATAGATTCAATTTTAAATTTTATTCTGTCAAATTACTTCGGCAAAAAAAATTTACATATTTGCCGAAGTTCGACATTCGCCAGTTAGAAATTATTCGTGCGCTTCGCAAACATTAATAGTAGTATATTGCTGAATAAGGTCATTAAGTTATTGCCGGCAGAGAGACTAGCAAGTATATTGTCTTGGCTTTTTTTTTGCGTGTGATCAGGCATTTTTAAAAGCTGACCATGCAATAGGTGGGTCAGATGGCTAAGTTTGCATTATTTGAAGTTGATTGAATATATTTCTTTCCTACTGCGTCAACGTTGTAGGGTGCTTTCGTCGAGGGTACTGGATGCCTGCTACCTTGGACGAAACTGCAGGTAAGCGTAGTCAGTTATATAATTTTGATGTTCTTGTTCGCATTTGGGCACTTGAAATGATGTTCTTGATTTTTATATTTTCTTTGTGTGTGTGGTGTTCGTTCATTTTCCAGAGAAAATTGAGGGTATACTTCGAGTAAATAAATTAGAGTAAGACACACAAGGCGCTTGAGTGTGTCTTTTTCGGTGTGTTCTTTTTCTGTGTTTTCGTCCTTGTGTGCTGTTGTTCTCATGTCTAAATAAAACATAAATTCAATTTTAATCTGGCAGAGCACTTCGGCAAAAATATTTGCATATTTGCCAAAGTTCGGCAGTTAGGTTTGGCGGTCATAGGGATCTGCTGTGGTGCTGAGTAGCTAATGTGGTGTAGCGCTCTGTGGTGTATGTTCTTCCTCTGTCCTTGTCTTAAAGCGCATTCAAGTTTTCTCACGTACAATACCAACTCGCCCAACAATCAGCACTTGTATATACTAACCTGCTACAGTAGTTGTACCCCTTTGACTAAGATTTGTTAGTCACCTAAGTAAATCGGGGTGACAAATTTAAACATGACCGGTGAATACAAAGTGCTTACTAATCTACAAGTACCACCCGCCATGTGATAATTCTAGTCAGTGGTAGTTAGTCAACAGTTAAACTGGTCACGTCTGGTAAGTATGGTCGATGCTTTATAATGCTGGAATCAGTGGCCCATCAATTGCTCCAAATGCGTCTTAGAAAAATCTAATATTTGTTCAAAGTTTCTTCAAATTGGGGATGATATGTTTCAACTCCATATCACATGATTTCCACATTTTTTTTTTTGGTTCCAGGCAGGCAGTGCAATCTACCCGGTGGCTGTCAGCTCAAGCCTAATTAATCCTGAGGCGCCCAGCTATGTGGCAGTGGAGGGAAACCTCGAAGCCGCGTCGCCTGCTGAGCCAGTCCTGGTTGCATTCTGCCTCTAGATCAACTTTAGCTACGACTAGAGCCCCGAAACTGTTGATCCAGATGCCTTTATTGCGCTTAGTGGTTTCATCTTACAACTTTTATAAGATGTCTAGTCATGCCATTGATTTTTATGCAATTTTGTTTGTGACAGCCACAATAAAACATTGTCATTTACTTTCAGAACTAGGCCGTCTTCATCTATTATAAGGCCCAGCCTTGAAGCACGTACTATCACACCCACAAAGGGCCGTAGTACCTTTCTTTAGGGGGTAAAAGTGATTTCATCAAGTGTGCATTTAACCTGTAATAAGGTGGTGAACTGGGCCAGTTGGTTGCTGTTATACATGATGGCGAAAACAGCTCGGAAAGCGCGGACTACGAAGAACAAACACGGCAGGAAAGCACTTTTCTGTCGTGTTTGTTCTTCGTTGTCCGCGATTTCTGAGCTGTTTTCCTCATCATGTGTATTTAACCCCAAAGTGGATCATAGTTCCCTCCAAAAGGAGGTAAAAGCAGCGCCCTCAATTACGTCGTCTTACCTCTCAAAAGGGTTGAAATTCCCCCCTAAAGGAGGTAAAGGCTGACCCTGAAAGGATGCACTTTTAACACCAAAAGGAACTCAAGTTACCTCCAAAAGGAGGCAATGTTGCACCCTAACCCAAGGGGTAAGTTTGCACCCTCGTTGCAGGGGGTAACGATACCTCCAAAAGGGGTTGCCCTGTGTGCAAGTCGGTTACCCCCTTAAAGGGGCCCTGCAATGACTTTTTACTAATTTTTAATGTGCACCAAACCTGAGCGCACTGAACATAGCAACTTCATGAAACTTTTCTTTTCTCGAATTTCGCTTTAGTTTAAAAGTTATAGGCGAATTAAAATTACAAAAACAAGCAAAAAAAACCTCCTTCGTGACGTCCTTGGTTGCTTGAGTGACCGTGAACTAGACGAGGGGTAGTGAGCTGAGCGAGCGCTCACGGCTGCCGCACTCCGTGTCGACGGCGCGAGAGGGCGCCACTAAAGCGTATTGTGGATAGGCTGTATGTAGCGGGCAGCTAGAGCGGCTCTCATTGCATTTGCTGCGCGATTAAACACTAATTCAGCATGACACTTCATTGGCCACAACCGACAGCAAACACGGAGTAAAGATTAATTCAGAATGGGAGCCACTTCGCCTTGCCATACCGCGAAACGACCAAACCGCCAGACAAAGCTGCTCGCTGAAGGCCTTGGGAACGCTCAAAGCCGGTCGGATCCTCCAGTCCCTACGGCCGCAGCGCCGCCGCGTACATCCGGGACCTTTCCGTGTCGGCGCCTGATCCCACTACTCCTTTCTAGTATGCGCCGCCTTTTCCACCGCTTGGTGGCGGGTATGTCGACGGGTCATTTCTTGTTTCCGTACTTTATAAACTGCATTTGATTCTTTTCTGATCTAAAATACTGGACAAAAACTACTTTTATAAATAATTGAATCGGTTCGCGCCACTTATATTTTGTATTTCGACTAAAAAGAAGCTTTTAGCGGCTCTGACCAGTAGTAAGCCCAGGACCAAAGACGTCACATTTTGCGCGCTTTCGGTACCGCGGGTCGCCCTTGTCGGTGGAGGAGGTTTCCGCGTCGTCTGGTTAAAATATGACGCACTGATATTTAGTTACTCTCTCCGTGCCCGCTGGCTTGCCCGAACCCGAAGAGACGTGGAAACCGCAAAAACGGTAGACGCTTAAATATGATTGCAGGGCCCCTTTTTTTCCCTAGAGTACCCTTTTTTTTAAGAGTGAACACCGGATCCACTGGGAGACTGGGTTGAGACTTTGAACCGGAGTCACGCGGGAGTATGTCCCAATTTTCCTCTGTCCCGCCTGTCCCCAGCTGTTCTTGTTAGTTGTCCATCATTCGATTTTCCCTAGATAATTTTCACCTATCTTCTAACCACCTCCTTGCCACTGTAATCCTTTTCTCTTCCGTCCTCCCATCGTCGCCAATAAACCCAGAGCCCCGGTAAATTCATTACCCCTTCAGGGACGGCAGGGCGAAGCCCCGTGCACATCAAAACCAAGTCCTCTAGTGTCTCGCTATCATTATGGCAGGCGGCACATAATGTGTCTGTGCGGACCCGCGTTTGATGTTGTGCAGGGGGTGGGAGACGTCGAAGAAGTTGGAAAGGGTGAAACAGTGCAAAAGATAAAAACAAATAAACATGAAGAGCTTTCTCCTGCCTGGGATAAGCAGAAAAATTCGGTGGAAGGCGACGGAGAGCCTACTCAGCGTTGTCTTACTTGATCTTTGTCTTTCGTATATTTGTACATGCCTTGCCCGTTTTTCTAGTGGTTCTAGTAACCGGTCATACAAAGAATTGTGTTTTCTTTCCGGCCATTATCCCCTTCCTGATGTTTTTTTTTTTAATTTGTTGAACTTGCTCTTTTTATGCTGCTGAATGTTCTGCTCGTATTGCTCCAGTTACTGTATTATGCTCATATTTATAAAAAGTAACGAGTAATTAAAGTAATCTGTTACCAATATTTTGTAGCCAACTTACACTGTAAATTACTTCCGAAGCAAAGTAACGTGGCAATTACAAAATTAGTTGAAAATGTAACGGATTGCAAGTAATTCGTTACTTGTAACGGATTACTTCCCAAGTCTGAAAATATGTTAGATTTTGTGTGGGAACAAGATAATATTGAAGGTGTGTGGGATGAATGCGAGAATTCCTGACTTGGCGCCTAGAGCCACAAAAAAAAAAAATTAAAGGTAAATTTTTTTAATCCATGCGAAGATGTAACCAATAACGTAACGACGTTACCCGTTACTCGAAATAAGTAACGTAAGTTATTCGCTTCTGTTTCGAAGGCGTAACGGGTACGTTACTACGTCAGTAGTAACGTATCCTTTTCGCTCGAAAATATTCAAGAAAACGGCGCTCCTGTGCGAGGGTGGTGTTATCAGGGAAAGTATATCAATCGACGTGACAGGATGAGAGCAGAAGGGTGTCTCTTTTGGACGCTCGGCCTGCAGCACGTGATCGTTGACGTCTGCCGTTGTTTGGTAGCAAGTAAGCGCACGAGACTCGCGAGAAGCCGGAGCATCGTCGAAGGCAGAAAGCTTACGCTGGATGATGAGAGATAACTGAAGGACCTCCCTGACGTTCTCACCTTGCAGTTACTATACCATAACTGTTGAGGAGCGAAAATGGGAACTGCACCTTGTCTGCGCACTAATTGCATCTCCACAACGTTTATAGCGGGACACATCAGTCGAACTGTTCGACTGACGTGTTCAGCAATATACGTGGCTGTACTGTCATACTGTCTAGTTGTTTTTCGGGTTGCCCGTTCAAACGTTGTTGTACACGTTACTGCTCAAAAGTAACGAAATACCGTTACTCGTTACTTGACCTCCAAAGTAACTAAGTACGTTACTCGTTCCTTTTCTAGAAAAGTAACTGAATACGTTACTCGTTACCGAAAAAAGTAACTAGGTAGAAGTAACTCGTTACTTGTAAAGCGTTACGTACATGTCTGGGTGAAACGGAGTATAATCATTTCAACCAGAGATGAATGTTCTGACGTTCCCGCGCTGTCTTCTCCTTCTCTTCCTCACTTTCTGCCCGCATAATCACTGACATCTCAGGAAGTGCAGTTTCCACTGCGCTTTCTTTAGCCGTAAGGGCGACGTCGCAACCGCGAAATCGCTGGTAAAATCGCACCATGTCAATCGGGGCATTACATAGATGCCAGACCTACAAAGCAGCGTGCGCGGAATGTGGGAACAGGTTGGTATTACTTATATCCGCCCCCTATAGTATTCCTGAAACGTGCACTGTACTGAACTCCACAGCTGGGAATACCCTTCACCCAGCGAACACAATAAGCCTCGTTGGTATAACCTTCTAGAACCGAGTACGGACCGAATGTAAACCCGGGGGTTGCCAACGCGGGAAGGCACATAATCCATTGTCAACTTCGAAGTTTAGAAGTAGAGAGAACACAAGAGAGAGGCGAATCCTAGGTTCACCAGTTCTTCAGCGCAACACTATCTTTCATTCGAACGCGTCAGTAGAACGACTCTTCAGCGTCGCCGGAGATGTATTCTCAAGGAAGCGGGGAAACATAACCGATGAAAACTTCGAGAGGCAGCTACTGCTTAAACGCAACTATTGAAAAAAAAAAAAAGACAATAAACCACGCAACGAAAACAGGTGTGCATTTGGTCGTCAAAGTAACGTGACAAGTAACGCGTTACCTTTGAGATAACTCACGCGTTCCTTTTGAGAATCGGTAACGAGTAACGTATTTAGTTACTTTTTGAGTGAGTAACGAGAAACGGTACTTAGTTACTTTTTTGGGGGTAACGTGTACATGTATGGCCTTATGTCCGGACGCAGCGGACGCTACGAGCTATCCCAGCCAATCCAGCTCTGTGGGCATAGCCGCTTTACGCACGTCGCAGTGCCTTCTCTCCAAGGTCAAGTGACACCCACACGGCCTTGAATTGGCTCCGATGACTCGTAGCATCCACTGCGCTCGGACGTAAGGTGAAACGCAGTATAGTGGGTGGGCGCAAAGCTAGCTGCGTTTGTCAGTAATGTGTGTGTACAAGACTCACAAGATTCACCAAAAATGTTGAGATGATTTCGATTCTCTTTTTTGTTTATTAGAAAGATAGAAGGACGAGGAGGTTAGCCAATCGATGCTGGCTTGCTACCGTCGTGCTGGGGAAGGGGGCGGAGGGATACACAAAGAACAGATATGTACAAAGTGTAATTCAGGAATCATAAGTGTACGAGAACTAATAAATATATAAAATAAAATGAAAGTCACATTTCAAATCAGTTCTAAAGATGAGTCAAAACGTATGCATCCTGAGAGGAAACAGACAACAAGAAATATAGGTACATAAACTATGTCAATTTTTTTCTTCCTGTTTTTTTTTCATCTTGAATGTCTTTTGTTTAGCCTCGTTGCATGTTGCTTTGATTTTAATGTGCAAGATGCGGTCATCGTCCAGAACCGCTAAGCTTTGTTTGTTTGTTTATTGTGGGTGTTCACCAACAGCGGAGGTGCATCACGATACATACCAAAACAAAAGATAAAACATTTTAACTAGGGCTGGGCAATCGATCGATTAACCTTCCGATTAATCGATTAAGGCTTTAATCGCGATCAAATGTTTTAACCGGTTAATCGGTTTTTTAATCGGTACTCAAAAAGAAGTCAACTGGACGCACGGATGGCTCTATCCTGAACGACCTGCCCGCCCCCCCCCCCCCCCCCCCCTCCCCCCGCCCCCTAAGGAAAACGCTGCGTGGCGTGCATCCGTTCGTTCTGTCCTGAGCGGTTTTCTGCTCCCAGCCAGGTGCTATGAGTATGAGCGAGGTTCAATTCTCGCGCTCGTGAAGCGTCACGTGTTCGAGGATATACATTACAGTTCTACCAAAGCCAGACGAACAAGCCGGGCCCGCAATTGATCCCTTTACGACTGCGAAACTTCACGTGTTGAGGATCTATTACACATTCTGCCCAGGCAAGACAAACAAGCAGAAAAACAAGCTGGGAAGCTAACAACGCAATGGTTACTTGTTCCAGTATTCGGTCCGTACAAATGGACGAGTTCACGAGTATGAAAGGCAATCTAGCTGGAAAGTTGGGGTTTAAAGTAAACTCCAGTGGTGAAGTTTTTAACTCAAAGGAAGTCCACTGCATCATCTGCAAAAAGCCGTTTTCATACAGTGGAAGCGTACGCTCGCTTCAGTATCACGTACGAGCGAAGCACCCATGTACGCCGCTGCAGCAAGGACCATCCGCCAAAACGCAGACAACAATCAACGCCTTCTCATCGAGGCCCCCTTCTCTGAAAAAAGAAGAAAGCATCGCCCAAGCCCTGACTTCTTGTCTTCCTGTCGGAGAATGTGGACAAACTTCTTTATCTTCGGAGCTGGAGCAAAAATATGAGAGTCTTTGAATCGTTGAACTATATGTATCCTCAATTGTAAATGTCCTTTGCGCCGTGTAACAGAGAGTAAAATAAGTCTTCAAAGGCAAGACGAGTTGTTGCATTTTTTTTAATATATTATTTATAAAAATCAACGCAACCGATTAATCGAATAATTAATCGATTAAAGGGAAGCGATTAATCGGGTTTAAATTTTTAATCGACGACCAGCCCTAATTTTAACACTATATACATAAAACAAACTTAGCAAAGTAAAAATTCACATTTCTTATGACTATGCTTCGCTTGCCGTAATGAGAATTGTCAATAAGTTTTTCAGAGCCTGTGATATCCATGGCCGATGGTGGCCGGTGTCGCCATCGAGTTGATAAGTCCGATGGACGTGTTTCCTCTGACTGGAGGCCGCCGCGACGCATGTGACGTCTGCTGGACTCCAGCTGCTGCGGCCACCACTTCCTACAACACGACCGAACAAAAGAAGCACTCTCAGTTATCAATTAAACATGCTGTCTTATCTCGTTCATTTGTGATTCCATCAAAACGATTATGTGAGTCGCCCTAAAATAAACGCTGAACTACCCCCCCCCCCCCAAAAAAAAAAAAAATAAAATAATTGATATGATGGTACCGGTATGTCAAAAATATAAACTTGTACAAGAAACGCTTAGGGCAAAATTTAGGTCGCGAGACTCATTAGCACTAACTCGACGCTCTTCTATTTGGTGCTTCTGTTTAGGGATGAGCTGCCCAAATACAGGCGCCTCTCCGAATCGTTCTTCAGTCAAGCTAAGTCTCGTAACCTAAATATTGGTGTACTTTTTGTTTTGTTTTGTTTCCTTTTAAAGGGGAGTGTTATTTTTCTTTTTTTCTCTTTTTACGTAGGGGCGTTATGTAGGTACCTAAAACTATTTTGTGGAAGCACCGTTTCAATGAACAACTCCGAAACACTTCTTTTTCAAGTATAGACGTGCCAAAATGTTAGAAATGTTCCTAATTCAAAATGTACCTCGCGTCGTAGATATTGCGCAATTCTTTTTTTCTTTTATCAGAAAAGAACTTATTTTGTGGCATACGTGTTCAATCTAGCTACTTAACAAAACAAAAACAAAAAAACGTTATGAGTTGCTTTTTTGTTTTTATTAAGAACCGCATTTGACAGATTTTTTTTTTTTAGGACTATTTGCCTTTTTTTTTCATGCACGTGCTACAAATTAAATTGTTGGGATCGGCCCCGCCTCGAAAGGGGCTGGCAACTCCAGCTATCATACGTTTGAAGCTGCAGCAGCCAATTAAGAAATAGCGCGATATTTTCAAGTGAGAGGCACTGCCCCCTCTATAATGGTGATAGCTAAACACGGGATTTGACTCGTTTCAGGGTTGCAATAACGAGTTTTTGTGATGAAAAAAATTATTTCAGTGACATCAGTTAATGGTTTCAACGGCATTTAAATATATAAAAATACGTCCTTAACGTGTTACTTCTTGTCTAAATAGTGGTTCGTTGAGCGAGCAACCGATTCAATTCTCTAGAGTTTACACTAAGATTTTTGTTATACTCTAGCGGATCGGGTCGGATTTGATTCGATGCGACAGTTTTGCGAATCGATGCGGTTAGATGGGCCGATTCGATACACTAAATCGATTAGATGCGCTACCGTAAGATTCGTGTGAACGCAACCTACGAAAAACGTGAACGCGCACGTTGTACGTGCTCGGACAGAGACGTAGCCCCAGACACGACTGCATGCTCTCAAATAAGTAGCGATTTTAGGGCACAGTCATGCCGCAGTTACAGGGCTCACACATCATACAAAAGTCACGGCGTTCGCTGCAGACATGGCGACAGAATAACCTGCGATCACTCCTGAAGCCTGTCCGAAGCATGTTTGCTTCATGTAACCCGTATACTTCTAACATGTCTGCAGGCAGTTTTAAAAGCGTGAGCATTCATTGCACCGATGCATGCAGCCGTCTTTTGTTTGAACGGCCGTGGTTTGGATTGGACAGGACTGGTCTCGTGATGCCGCGGCGCGGTACCCTCTGTGCTCTTCCGCTCCGTTCGTTCCCTCGATACGTCCACTCTCCCTCTTACGAGCGGGAAAGGGTCTTCTGGCACGCTTCTAATGACGCGCCGAGGGAGCGGGAGAGGAGGGGATCGAGCAGCCGTGGTGGTGGCACAACGTAAAACCGGGTCGCAGCGACGCCGCCGTTTGCGCGAAACCGCCGACACCCAGGCGGAAAAAAATTGGCTCTCCGAAGACAACAGTAAGCGGGCCGTTGCGAGGTTGGAATTCCTATCAATCGCTGAGTCGGAATCCCTGCACTAAATGCTAAGGCATTTCGTCGAGAACAATCGTAGCGAAAGCAGCAATTGCGGAATCATTTTTTGTACGATCAATGAGGCAGTGTCGTCACACAAGAGAAGAAACATGCCTTAGACAGTGTCTGCAGACTGTATTTTGTGTAATGCACTAGCAGTGTGAGCGCGGCTTTAAACAAAGCTACAGGGCTACTTTACAGTGCACACGACGCCAAGAAGCTGCGTTGAAGGTATAGGTCTCTACACCCACCTTTCGCCTCTCACTCATGGTCCACCAGCAGATTCCGAACGCGGCAACGCAAATGACGCCGATGGCCACGCCCAGCGCAGTGGCGATGATGATCCCAGTCGGGGTGTGGTCGAAACCGCCGCTAATACCTGGGCATGCATGAAGATACATTTAGTCGTCCCCCCCCCCCCCCAGTCAGTGTATGCGGTGAGAGCCAGCACTTCCTATGCGGGCAGAAACAGGGGGAGAGGAGGAGAAGAGGACGCGCGCGGTCTTCAGAATACCCAGCTCTGGTTTGAATTAAAGTAACTGGATCCTGGGAAATTGGCGCCATTGCCTTCCTTGCCTCGTAGCCGGGCAACACTAACTGACAGACGATCGAACCTCCCAGGGCGATTGGCTGATCAGTCTCAGTCGCCATGGAAATCGCCATTTCGGTCCGTTCAAAATCTTCGAAGCTTGAAAGGGTCGTTCTAATTAGCCACACCAAGATCGCAATGAAGTATCATCGCACTGAAAGCGTTCCTCGCCACTATAAGCGTTTTTTGGCGCTTTGTGTATGTAATTCACTTATCAACTATGCTTATCTCCCCTGACCTCTTATAGTGAAATTGTTGTTGCTGCGTATTTAAACAAAAACAAAAATCATGACTTATTCCACTTTGGGAAGGTGAATGACCAGCGAAGCTGTTTAGCACATGACACAGACGTGACACAAAATTTTGAAAAAAGGTACGAACACATTTCATTTTATTTCATTTATTTACCTTGAGGACCCGTGTCCGGGTATTACACAAGGGAGGGTAAGTAAGAAGACACTTGTTTAAACACAAAAGTAAAAATCACACACAAAAAAATAAAACATGGTACAAATGTTAAATGACGATAACAAGTTAACAAATCACTATACAAATTTATAACTCCTTCATTTCATCCAAGAAAACACTGACAAGTTCACAAAACTTAGATGTGTTAATTTTTAGTGCAATATTGTTGGGTAATGAATTCCAATCATCAATAGCAAGAGGTAGCATGGAATTTGAGAAAAACAAGGATGAAGTGCGGATGAATTTGATTTACACATTGTGAACCCTAGCGGAAATTCGATCTGGGACGCTGAGAAGGGCCATTTTCATCTGCGGAATGTGATAATATATTTTATGAAGAAGGGCAAGTCGGGAGAGCCTTCGACGAAAAGAAAGTGTTTGGAGATCAGACCGATTACGAAGTGAAGTGATACTAGTATAGGAGGAGGAGTCGGAGTGAATGTACCTTAGTGCTCTGTTTTGAATTTTTTCTGGTTCGTTATAGAGATAATTTTGAAATGGTGACCAAATCGATGATGCGTATTCCAGTTGGGAACGAACCAGGGTTGTGTAGGCTAGCCTTTTGATTTTGGGCGAACA
This sequence comes from Ixodes persulcatus, assembly GCA_013358835.2. Taxonomy (NCBI): domain Eukaryota; kingdom Metazoa; phylum Arthropoda; class Arachnida; order Ixodida; family Ixodidae; genus Ixodes; species Ixodes persulcatus. Next base: position 61,660 of record JABSTQ010002258.1, on the reverse strand, counting down.
GAGTCTGATTTATGTTTTAAGTATCCAAGTGTGCGGTTAGCTTTTAGGACAACTTCGGTAACGCGGTTGTTTCATGGGAGATCGCTGGTGAGGTGAAGTCCTAGGTACTTATATGATGTGCAGTGGCCAATGTTATTGATACCTAGTTGGTAAGAAAAGTTAGACGAGGTGGTTTGACGAGTGTATGTTAGTAACTTGCACTTTTCCATGTTTAGGCTCAACTGCCAATCGTTACATCACTGTTCAATTATATTGAGATCATTTTGAAGTATTTTATGGTCATCTGGTGTTTTGATGGCTCTGTAAATGACGCAGTCGTCGGCGAAGAGACGCACCTTAAGTCACTGATGTATGCTAAGAATAATAATCGGCCTAGTACGGTTCCCTGTGGGGCGCCTGAGGTGACAGAGAACCTGCATGACATTTTGTTATTGATGACTGTATAATGCGTGGGATTTGTGAGGAACTCTCTGATCCAGTCTATTATGTTTGGAGGAAGTTTAAGGTAAGATAGCTTTTTAATGAGGCGTTGATGAGGTACCCTATCAAATGCTTTCGAGAAATCGATGAATATGGCGTCAGTTTGGAGTTTGTTATCTAGGTTAGAAAATAGGTCATGTGTAAGGTTTAACAGCTGGGGTTTCACAGGAAAATATTTTGCGGAACCCATGCGGGTTCCAACATAGCAAGTTATTAGATTCCAAGTAGTTAAGTACGTTTGAATATATGACGTGCTCGAGAAGCTTGCAAGGAACACTGGTGATTGATTTGGGACCATAATTGGCTATTTGCTTCCGGTCCCCCGTTTTGTGAATGGGCAGTATTTTTCCTACTTTCCAGTCATCCGGTAGCCTCCCCGAACTTAATGATTGACTAAATATTTTGCACACGTAATGAGCCACTGTTTGGTTTGTATTTTTCAAAATCTTTGGGTTTATCAACTCATCACCAGCGCTAGAAGAAATTTTTAGATTTTCAATTGCTTTCACAATTCCGGGATATGAAATATCGATCGGGTTCATTGGCGCATGGTCTAACGTGTTCAGGTTAGGTATGGTGTCAAGATCCTCTTGTGTGAATACTGAATTAAAAAATGTGTTAAGCTTTTGTGCGCTCTCTTCATCTTCAAATTTCACACCGTCGTCATCAGCGAACGCCAATGCGTTCGCACGTGTCGGGTTTATAATTTTCCAAAATTGTTTTGGGTTGTTTGTAAGAATATTTTTAAGTCATGTCCGAAAAAACTTTAATTTTGCTTGCGCGACGGCATTTTTATATACCTCCGCATGACTTGCATATTTATTTCAAAGGCTGTTACTCGAAGGCGATACTTTTGCTTTCTTAAATAGTCGTTTTTTCTTGTTGTTCATACGACTAATTGCTTTCGTGAACCATTGATTGACGTTATCTGATCGAATTCTTACTCGTGGTACGTAGGAATTGCAAAGTGAAGACATCATATTTTTAAAGCGGCCCTAGTTCTCATTAATTGAATTCTGGTCAAAGGTGGACATAAACGAAAAGTAAAAATATTCTAAGCCCTCGTTTATTGCCTGATAGTTTGCTTTGTTATGTTTGTTATGTCTTGATCGGTGGTCATCGTGACGAAAGGTACGCACACATTAAATGCAGTCTTGATCGGTGGTCATTATATCGCGTGGACGACTATCACCGCAGAAGTAGCAGGAGGACACTAGACACGCGCGACGGGACCGCCACCGGGCAAAAAGTAGACACGCGCGACGAAACCGCCACCCCGGGAGAGTGGAAGGAAGGGAAACTGGGCACGCAAGCGCTTGGAACGACGACAAAGAGAGGGCGGTGTGAACGTAGACATGGCCGACGCGGGTCGCACAGCGGCAAATCTTTGAGAAACCTTTATTATATGCCTGAGAGTCTACTGATCTTGAAAATGGTAACTATTGATAACTAATCTACTGAATAGACCTATTTATAAATTACCCAAGCATCAAGGAGAATGCAGGGAATGGTGTTCCACGCGCCGCACATGCCGGCGTCTGCAGCAGTAACTGTTCTAATGCAGATGCGGCGTTCGTCAACGCTTTATTGTGGTTATTTACTTCGAATCTTTTATACGGGGAAGGAGTGCGCGTACGGTGCGTGCGGCGGTGCGAGCGTATGGTTTTTGTTGACGCACATGAAAAATCCACGGAACCCTAGCCATAAACAGCTTCGCTGCAAAAAACATATTTTTCAGTAACGCTAAGCATTGTTGACACATGTGGCGATGCGAAGGTGTGCGCATGTTTTGCCGGTTTGTGGGTGACAAAATCTCGGTATTCGAAAAAAACGTCTTTATAGAGCTACCTGTCACTAGCGAATTTAGATCGGCTCACCAAGGATGGAGAGGTCAAGAATAAACTGCTCATTCAATGAACCAAAATGGCGACCATACGGGGAGCTTGGCGCTACCTTCTTAGGACCCAGTGACGCCAGATGGAATGAGTAGTGGGTAAATACTGCCTTTGTTTCCACAGCACTCGTCGAACGCATTATAACACAGAACGCTGGCATCGGGCGTTTGGCGTTCGAGCATGAACGCGTTCGACGAGTGCAGTGGAGACAAGGACAGCTAGCTTTCGGGTGTACCCACCAATCATTACAACCAGAGCTCGGTGTTCTGACCTCGCCGCGCACTCTCCCCCTCTCCTCTCCCTCAGTTTCTACCCGCATAGTAATTTTAAAGGGGCCATGAAACAATTTTTTTTTTACTTTCGCTAAATGTTACTTTGAATGACTCCCTAACCTTAATAACGAAATAAACTTGTCGTAGTTTTCCTTTCTGAGCAGTGTCACTTGCCCAAAAGAAATTCGACGAATTACCCACTATAACATCTTTAAAGTCAGCTCGAAGAACTAACCCTCCAACCACGGGCACTTGCACCACCATAGCTTCCCAAGCAAAGAGCCGCCGTCGTCTGCTACTACCCATGGCTTCCGAGATCCCGAAGCGCGCGCGCGAAGGCTTTCGCGCGCTTCGGGATCTCGGTGGCCATATTGCACGCCAGCCGCGGCGGAAGTGGTGCTGCGTGCTGTTTTCAAAGCGCCCCCTATAGGTCCCGCACGGAGTGTTACATTAGGTATGAGCGTGACAGTAGCTAGAAGAGCGAGCTCCGGGCTTTCAGCGTCCATCCCGAGCACGCGCTCTTGCAGTGCAAGCACTGTCGAGGGCCACATGCTCGGTTTTTTAGAGCTCCATTCTGATGCGAAAGAGTTCTTCGTCGTTTAGTTTCCTTTCTAGCGCTCCAGGGGCGACAGTGCTTGAGGCGAAACCGGTCACTTCACGAGCTGAAAGGGTTCTTGGGGAGTAAGAGAACCTTTCAAGTACGTTTTATTTGCTTTTTTATAGTGAGGCTTTTTGAATGGTCTGTGGCCCGGGAGAGTCATGCTTCACTTCGAAGTGGTAGCCACGCTGCCAGGTATTTCTTTTTATTTATTTTTATTCACCTCAAAGGCATCCGAAGACGCATTACATGAGGGGGATTCAGAAATAAAAGGCAAAAGAGCGGCAGGCCTTACTCCTCCTACTCGCCAAGTCGGGGAGGTATAATTACGGCCATTGGACGTGCGTGTCTCAACGGGGCCCATACGAAGATGTATGGGTGCCATGCAAGTGGGCGCTGACTTTATTTTAATCCAGTGCTGAGATGCACTACTTCGTCAACGAGGCAATCGAAAGCGAAACAATGCCACTCCTCTCCCTGGCTAAAGAGGTCCCAAAGTGCAACACACACATTGTTACGTGCAGGGATTTCTTTTTTTTTTTACATTTTTAAATTTTGATTTTAATGGATAGGGAAGTTGTCCAGAGACAGCCGAAAACAAAGAATTGGAACAAATGTGATCGTGGCGACTCGACGCGTTGCCCGTAGTTTTCACTTCCTTTCTTTATTATATCTCCACAGTGTCCAGAATACGCAAATGAAGCGTTCACGTAACAACACGTCCCTATCTCGGAACTGTAACGAGAACACGTTCCTTTCGAACCGTCCAAACTTCCTACGGGAACTCGTTCCAAGATTGGGGAAGAGCGAGCTATCGTTCCTGTCTCAAATCCCCGAGCACCTTCCGTAGATTGCAGCGATGGGCTCTCCCAGGTGCTTTGAGGCGAAATAGACTCACCAGGTATTTTAGTGTGCACGACGGTAACACTGGTTTTCTTAACTGATCACGCGCAAATAATTCGCTGATGGAATAATTAACGGGTTTGTATGCGCATATGCATAGTGTGAAAACTCGCTCGTTAAACAAACACAAAATGAGCTCCTGTATGCATTAGATATCGGGAAAGATGAGAGACCAGCATACTTACAGTGAACGAAGCCATTAACCGTGTCGCAGTGCACATTTTTGAAGCCAGATTGGGCAAGGCTCCTTCTCAAGCTCTCCTCTGTTTGCTGCGGGGGCAGTCCCCTCGCGAACACTGGTAGATGTGAATTTCTCGGCTCATTCGCCTCGGAGAGTTGCGTTGCATTTCCGAAGGTCAGGATGGCCGAGGCGGCGCTGACGAGCAGGTACAATTTCCGACTGTCCATGGCCTGCGAGCGGCAGAGAGGGGTGACTGCAGTCAGAGTCCTTCGCTTTAGCTGACCCGACGGTTCCAACTATATGTACAGCGTGTACCCCCCCCCCCCCACACACACACACACACAGACAAAAAAAAGTACTTTTTTGTTATTGCAAAAATAAATTACGCTTTGCCGACCGCTCATTCTTCGCCCGAATGTAGCGCTAGCAGTCCGAGTCAAATGCCAAAAATTCAGCATTAACCATTATCTTATTTGATAGTTATAAGTGATATTTTGAAAATTTCTGTGCGAAACTGGAGCCCCTTTTCGCCCGTTTTCTGTAAATGCCGTCATAGAGCTTCTCCATGTATTCGAGCGCTCTGTCGGCCGCCATTTTCGCACTGAAAATGTTAGAAAATCTCTTCCACCTTCTAATCTAGACAACGGTTAGTTTCGAAAGTTTGGCACCTCATAGTTCGGACCGCTAGCACTACATTTTGGTCGGAGAATAAGCATTCGGGAATGCGTAATTTAGTTTTGCGGCAAAAAAAAACAACAACAAAAAAAACGTAAAGTGCTTGGGTGGACACCCTGCCTACCACGCTCTGCAATAATTCTGAAACCCTTAAGCCGCGGCTACGCTGCTCATACATCATACAGAAGACCGTCTGAAGACATTAGGGAGTTTTAGGGAACCATGGCCCTCCGGTACGCACTGCGCATGTGCTACCGCAGAAGACTCGCACATGCGCAGTGCGTACCGGAGGGCCCATCGTGCCGTATGGGATGTGCAAAACCGGTTCCCTAAAACTCTCCATTATCTGAGACGTGTTCATTTTTATTTTTTGATGATGCTCAGCTGTCACGAGGTCCACAGGAAAATAGTCTGTAGACATGTTACAAGCACACATGCGTACGAAGCAAGCATGTAACGAACATGTGCTCGAGGCGTGCCCGCCGACGATTCCGTCATCGCGTCTGCAACGAACACCGCGTGTCTTTTTTGTACGATGTACGTGTAGAATCAGATGTACGAGATAGCCGGGGCGCGGCACCTTCTGCTGAGCACAATGTTGACACTCGTGTCTAAAATTAGCGGATTTTTGTTCCACTAAATTTGGCGTACGTTTGTTTGTGTGACACTGTGTGACGCCAGACTAAAAGTCCCGCTAAATGTATAGCTGGAAAAAGCTATTCGCTGAATTTAGAAGCGAAATTGTTACGTCCCCGTGTCATCCTGTGACGTCACGGGACTTTGTGGCGTAACGGTGTAACGTGACACTGTGATTCCTCGATAAATGTGGTGGAAACGTTTTTCCCGCTGAATTCGGCGCTCCACGACCTATAAACAAAACCCACCCCGTAATTCGCCTCGAAGCGTCGCCATTAACGGCTATCCGCATAAAGTGATTCGCAAATTCAGATAGCGTTATCTATAACTCAACTCAATTAAAAAAAAAACCTGGCGTCAAAACTAGAGTGAAACTTTAATTATGACGCAACCCGTTATACGATAACTGTAGAAACGTAGAAACAAACCAGCATTCACTCAAGCATTAAACAAAACTCGAGTATATATATAGGACGGGAAATTCACAGAAACTTTCGCGCCCACTACAAAAATGATCAGTCCTTACTCACGATTTTTAAAAGAAGTTTTGATGCTTGCGAACCGCTGAGTCGATGTCCCTCATCACCGACTCTTGGGTAGGTCCGACTACCTGTCGCTCCCGCGGCGACCCCAACGATCTGCTCCACTACGACTTTGGCATACCCTAAGTTGTATCCAAGTCCTTATGATACGCCATGCAAGCCTCGCTCTTATTTTAAAGTATCCGCGCGCTCTCCACGTCGCCCGAAACCCTCCGGAGTTTTCGAACACACTCCACGATGCTTGCCCCCTTGTCGTCGACTCGCGTCACCACGCACGCGGAGCTACACAAGGTCGCAAGATTCGCTCTTGCCGCCCTGTTGCAGCGCGTGCCGGCAAACAGGAAAGATGCCTCGATTCCGGTGTTCCTCTCTCTCCGTCAGAATGACGGTATCCTCTAATGCACCCTTAAGCAGACAGTGTGGTAGGAGCTACGCGCTCACTGGACCGATGAACTGCTTCCATTTCATCCCATGCCCCACTCTCTTCACCTGGGTGAGCGCGTAAGCTTGATCACGCAGCCAAAGAAGAACCTGTGATTGGTCCAACGAGCGCATAGCATCCACTGCAGTGTCTGTCTAGGGGTGATAGGAGCAAGATATTGCCGCCTTTCTACTGCCTCTTTTTTAACCCTTTCCGGCGCGAAGCAGTATTGCGGCGTCCTTGCACGCTACGTAATTACCTTTCCATCGGCGGCGGCGGCGTTAAGCCCTGATTTTACCGTGCGCGGCTGCACAGTTGCGCAATAGTGCGAAGCGCATTCATTATAACCCGTTCACCGCTAGGCTGACAGGGGTGGGGAACCTACGCGCTCGCTTGACCAACCAAGCGCCTGACTCTAACCGCCTGACCCGACTCTCTGTGCGTGCATATTCGAGGAGGGCGTGAGCAAGTGGTGCAAGACGGACGGCTGATTGGTCCAAGAAGGACGTAGCTTTCACCGAACTGTCAGCTTAGCGGCTTAGCAGACGGCTGTGGAAAAGGACATACTACTAAACGATCGAGGGGGAAGGCGATATCGTTGCGTAATGCTGCAGTGGTGCCTTAAAGGGGCGATGCAACAATTTTTGTACTTTGCGCAAATACCTCTTAGAACGGATCCCTGACGTTAATGACCTATGAAACACGCGTTCGTTTTTCACCCCCCGCAATAAAAGTCCAAGTAAAAAATTAAAGAAAAACGAGCAGCGTTCACCCCCCCAACTCGCAGCCAGAACAAGCGGCCACGTGATCTGGAGCCGATTATATGCCGCCAATGTTGATCATAGCCACGCGCTCGGGTTGGCAAAGCACTGAACACGCGCTGAGTTCCAGACATTGTTATGGCTCGGCTAGGGTGCCTTCATGTGCGCTTTGCTTAGGGTGCAGAGCCGTTAATTGAGAGAGTTTGGCCATACATTGGTTTGAATAGGCGAGCATCTCGGGGCCAACCACAGGCCGCGAAACAGCCCCTAGCGGTGGTCGTGTGCTCTAAATTTGTGCCACGACTATACTTCGTTTCACCTTATGTGCGAGCGAAGGCAAAACTGGAAGCGCGAGCACGGAAGCTCCGTGCGTTCAGGCTTTGCTCGAGCGCGCGAGCTGGGGAGAAATGAAAAAAGCGCTGGTCTCGCTCTTCTATAGCTTTGGCTTCGCTGGCAGATAAAGTGAAACGAAGTATAATTTGAGCCGTGCCGAGCGGAACTCCGTGTCTCAAGACGCTCGCGCACCCCACCCTTTGCACTGCTTTCTTTCAGCCAGTCACAGGACGCTGTTCTAGCAGTGCAGACAAAGGCATGGGCACGAGCGCGTAGCTTTGGAAAGTGCCTCCTATGCACGAGGTCTCGTACAAACAAAAGCGTTTCGCTGAGCTAGGCTCACGCGCCTGTGCCTTTGTCTTCACTGCTGACATTTGTGAGATGGAGTAGAGGTCTCCTGATTGGTCGACGCTGTGTCACAAATTTAGTTTACGCTCTAAGCGTGGGGGGAATATTCGGCGCTGGCGCCGACCTTTGCTCCGCCTATTGTCCAAACTCTCCTAATATACGGCTCTGTTAGGGTGGAGTCATCCGGCCATTTTGTCTCACACTTTTATTTTCCTTTTTTGTTCAGAAGCGCGTGAAAGAGCGTGTCTCTGCACGCGCTTGTGGCGCTGACTGTGCTATGGCGACATTTTGTTTTCGTCGATTTCTTTGTATTTTACCCGTGAGCGCGTATGGCTCGGCTATTGTCGTCGTTGCAGCGATTGGACACGGGCCACTACCCGAATGCTTCTCGAGCTAGTAATTATCACGAGCCCAAATCGAGTGCCCACGCAATGCTCGGGTCCAATCTATGAACAGCATTAAAATATCGTCATATGGGTGTACTGCGATCCCCACGTTACGTCATCAAATTTTGCAAAGGAGAGAATGAATGAAAATGATCTCTTTTGTCTCTGAAATTACACTGCAACAAAGGCGTTTCTTGGCCAGTGGCGTTGCGTGCGAGTAACCTTGAGTCCCACTAGTGCCAGTAAGCTCGTGTAAAGTGAAAAACACTCCAATTGAATATCGTTGCACAGCCCCTTTAAGTTTGTCGTCATCGTCGTAGCAGAGTTGGCTTGCGCTGTTTTTTTCTCTTCTTTTTTTTTCTGTTTATTGACATTCCTGCTCAGTCTCACAAGATGCTATCAAAGTTGTCCTTAACGCGATAGCATGGCTCTTTGGTGCTCTCGTACCAGTACTCGCGTATGCAACCGTTACCAACTAGAAGACAAGAGGCCTGTGTTTGACGTCATTGATGGTGGGTTTTGACCCACTCAGAGCGGCAAGCACGCCCCCCACCGAATTTATTTCTCTCGGCGAGAGAGAGAGAGAGAGAGGTGACGTGAGAGAAGTAGGGGAGGTTGTTCTAGCGGGAATGCTGAACTGGTTCCCCATGAAAGAAAGTAGGGAGGAAGGAAAGAAAGTGAGATAAAGGAAAGGGGGAGGAAAATAGAGAAAAATAAAATAAGGATGTGAGCGCGCTGAGAGTTAATGTCGCGTTATCTCACAGGCGGTTTGCGACACCGCATTCGTCAAGGAAGTTCAGTAGCAGGTGTTGTATAATTTGGCGGTGACGGGCTGAACCACTTGGAAAGATGATGTCCTCGTCGTCCGGATCACGAAGTCCCATTCTGGCGAGCTCAGTGACGAACCGTTGACGTGGATTGCTATATTCTTCGCAGTTGAAGAGGATGTGGCAAATGTTTTCTTCATCGTTGCAATTTGGACACTGGGCGCTCTTTATTGCAGATATTTTAAAAAGAAACGCATTAGTAAATGCACTTCTGCTGCGTATTCTTATGAGGAGGGTGCTCTTCTTTCTTGTAAGACCCTTTGTGACGCATGACTGATGTTTGGAGTATGTGGTCGGGGAAAGTTCAGTTATGTAACTTTTGATGGACTTTCGCGTCGCATTGAAATCTATTGGACTGAGAATAGTGCGTGGCAGTCCATGTGCCGCTCCTGCGAGTTTATCGGCTTCGGAATCACCAAACAATCTCTCGGCGAGAACACGGTAGGAACGAACCGAATTGACCACCAGCACAAGGCGATGGGATCACGTGAATGCCATGTTTTGGAGAGCTGATCCAACCGTAAACTAAGCCAATAGGGGAAAGAACAACATGGATGATTTATTTGTGCTTCTGACTGAGCGCTCGGCTGACGTGTAGCCAACGCTGTGTCCGCGTTCGTCAAAGGCTCGAGTTCGATCAGGGAAGAACCGACGGAACGCGAATCCCGGCCGAACTCTGACATGTAAATTACGCAACCAGCGTCTTTTAAAGTACATTTTTAGGCATCACTAATTAAAGAGCCTTTTCTAAGCTACGAGCACTTAGGAGGATACACTCACTCAAAAAGTAACAAAATGTGTCAATGATTACTTTGAAACAAAAATAACGTCTCTACCCAATAGATATACATTAAAGACAAAATAACGTGATTCATTTATCGTTCTCAATACAAAATGTCTTAGAGTTTTTTTTTTTCTCAATTTATTCTGACAATTCGTATTTTTAAGCTTTAATGCGCGCGAGTGTTATAATTAGAAATAATATTAACAAAAATAACTATGTTCTAGATTCGTGTCGTTGACTTATGTTTTGCGGGATCAATCGTGTTCATATAGGTCGGAACCCCAAAACTTCTTTCGCAAAGGTCGTCACAGCAGGTGCTTCCTTTCATCGAGTTGACGCTGCTTTCATGAGATCCCATTACCACCGCTTTGGGGTCGCGAGTCCTGAAAGGTGGCCAAGTGTACTAACGCACGACGGGAGGCTTCTTGTGGAAAGAAAAGATCGGTTGGCATGCACTGAGATAATCTACTTGAACATCAAGATGGGCAGAGCAGATGTAACGTCTTTAAACAATTTACAGTCTCAAGTCTAGCTAGTTTGTACATGTTAGGTATCAGCGTCAGCAAAACATAAACACAAACACAAAGGATAGAAAGCGGTGTGTTCGTACTTTTCTATCCTTTGTGTTTGCGTTTATGTTCTACACAAACACAAACACAAAGGAGAGATATCACTGGTGTGTTCATCCCTTTCTAGCCTTTGTGTTTGTGTTTATGTTGTAACTGACACTTATACTTAAACCATTTGTATGTAAAAAATAATTTGAGCAGTCCTGTGTTAATACACAGTCACAGTGACAGCCGCAACACGTCACGGCAAATCGTTGGGCAAAAAGCGTTCGAAAGGAAATCGACCCCGTAAGTGGCTATGTCAAAACATGGCGTCTGGGTCCATACAAACCGTTGCTAGGGACGTTGCTATGAACTATTGCAGGGAGACTCCACATGAGGCTAAATTTTTGCTTACAGGTAAGTAAATAATTCGTTGTAAGCAACCTAACTTCTTGATATCTAATTATGAAGATGTTCCTGTCGTCTCAGGGTCGTATTGCAACGACGAAAGCCATTTCTGAAGTATTACACTGCGCTTTGCTTTGGTAGCAGACGACACGATAGATTTCCTGGCCTCTGTTGCAGCGGGAGTCTTCACTGAATTGCGTCGGTAAACGAGCGACAAAAACAAGTGCATCACCATGGCCGTAGAGGCCTCCGCAATGTGCGTTTTTTTTTTTACTGTGAAGAACCCAGGTTAGTTCAGAGGGGTGAAAATGCCGTTAAGATCAAACCACGTCATGCAGATGAGTTACGACGACGACCTGAAGTGCATTACCGGCGCAGTGCAGGCCAGCATGAGAAACAAATCGTACACCGTCGAGGTAAGTCGTTTATTATTATTATTATTGAGGTTGTCAGCTTTGTTTAAAGAATTGCATGTCTATCGCAATTTCGCAGTATTTTTTTTTTCTCCTTGGTATACATCAAATTCCGCGAATGTGCTCTTTTGGTGAAGATCTCCATTGAACCCGCGATGTGAGTACAATCTGTAAAATGCATCGTAATTTTATTAGCCGTAGACTAGAGGGCCCCTTTCTAGTGCCGTTAATTTAATTGCTGAAAACCCATATTTTAATTGTGTTGTAGAAGATCCCTCTTTGACTTCTTTTCATCTATCGAATTTAGAAGAAATAACATATAAAGATATTTAAAAATTTTAATTGGGATATAGATATATGGTTGGTTCGGCCATTTTTACATTAAGGTATCTGTCCGCCGTACTCACCTTATGTTTTTTATCCAGTTCTTTCGCGCTTTGGGGTCTTGCGGAAATTTGAAGAAACTGCAAGAATCTTTCTGCACGCGATGGTTACAACCAGGTACGAAGCACGCACACATAGCGCGAGTCCGCTAACGAAGTTTGGGATCTCAACCGATCGTCTGAAGTGCTTTTTGTCAAGGGTGGAATGCGATCTTTTGGCAGACGATCATCTCGATCAACGCCCGGACTTTCGATAAACAACATGTTGTATCGTATCCCACTATGAATTCTTAAAGGGACTGAAACTCATTATATTTCAAACAAATGCAATACCAGAATATCGTCTTTATTCACACGATTCAAACGACAGTGCCGGCTTGGCCGGGCGGTGTGCGGCAGACAGCATACTTCTTGCATTCGTCGTCTGCTGCAGGCATCTTGAGGACCGGAAGTTGCAGTCGTAAATATTTCAGAAACAAACGATTATCGGCACACTTCTGTCGAAACATATATGACATTCAAGCTTTATATATCTGTGATTTTTAGAAGTTTAAATCCTACTCCTGATTTTTCAACGGTCTGGTTTTCGTAGCAAAACCTAGCCACATGTATTTGACCATAACAACGACCCTAGAAACGGTTTGTTTGGACCCATGACGTCACTATAACGGAGTCAATAGACATATGACCTTTTTGTTCTAAATGATTTCGTTTGTTTCTTTTTTTTTTTCTTTTTTTACGTTTCGGAGCGCGTGAAGACGCGTCTCCCGGCACTCGTGCTCTTAGCATTGACAGTACCCGAGTGGTAGACGCGTCACTCCGTGCTCGCGTCTCACGAACGCGACTCTAGTATACGCGGTGACGCCAATGCGCCTGCCGGTTTGCGGCTACCCTTGTCAAGCTTCGGCCCGTCACCGCTTAAAGCGGGTCGCGGGTCCGCGAACGAGGACGTCATGCGCGGTCCTAGTCTCCTGGCTGGTATTCATTCTATAGCGTCGACTGCGGTTGCGTTTGGTGTAAAATGAAGTATATATATATAGTACGCGGAAGTCGCCTTCTTACCCATTCTTCGCAAAGAGCACGACCGTATCGAGAAACGACGGCAGGGCGGCAACACCGGAAGACGATCCCTTCGCAACGACGGTGCCGCTCATGAGCATGCCTGCGTCCGCGTAGTCTCTTCCTGAAGAAAAGGAGGACCCTGTTGAGTGGACCAGACTCCGAGCGAAGAAGTACACGAACACGTCACTTTCGTCGTTCGGCATGTGTTCCGCCGTGAACTGTATTGAACAGTAGCACTCCAGCTTTCCGTGGCTCGTACTCTGCGAGTTCAGTGGGGTCGTAGGAGGCGCCTGCTTAAAAAAAGGGGCGCAAAAGAAAAAAAAAAAAAAAAAACGTAACAGGTAAGCTATATTTGTCGGAGACGGAAGTTGTGTCATTTACCTCGTATTGGTACGATGCCTGGACGGCGTCTCCGATTGGTGCGCTTAAACTTCGTTTCAAGTTAAATCTAGACGAAGTCGACACTACGAGTTACTGGGATTGATCAGACACCGTCAAAAGCGCACCCTCGTGGTGTTCGTCGTGTTTCTTTACCTGTATAATCATCGCTGAACCAATCATTAAAAAAAGGCCTAGTGACTTGCGCTTTCGACTCAACTTAATTGGTCCCATTGCCTAGTAGAAACAGCTGCGTCTGGACTTAAGCTGGAACGAAATTTAGCATCCTATGGCGCCCACGCATCCCAAGTGACCGCGACGTGCCAACAAATTACGTCACAGAAGCTGACGGCCTGCAGTTTCACTCCAAGTCCGACCTTCAGTTCAGGCTATGTGCCGAAGCAACCAGTCGAGCAGCACCGAAAGTGCTTCGTCACGGCACTGGGTGTCTTTGTGCGTTTTCTATCACCAAGTAAACCATTCACGTGCGGTGAATGCGCCTTGCTCCTGAGGTTTTTTTCTATACGTGATTGGTTTTAATTGCTAACACAAAAAATTGACGACCGCCCGTGTACTTTTTGGCGCTGCTCAATTGCCTCCGTCGGATCGTAGCGTCAACCTTTCCAGCTACTCGATTAGGGTCACGTGGTTTATGTGCCGCGTTTACGGTACATGGCGTGAGCAGGAGACGAAAGTGTTGATCGTCCGCTAAGCGCGCCTTCCATGCTTTGCTCAATGCACCTATATATATCTTAATTCTCTACATAAGGGAAGAAATTAGTAATGCTCCGTGAAGAGCCGGACTTTTTTTTTTACTGAGCAGGCACGCGCAAAAAACGCACTACGGGCTCGCGCTGAAGGCGGAGCTTCTATACAGAGTATTCACTGGACGCCATATTTGTGGGTGCTGTTTAGAGCGCATGCTCAGAACAAGCTCACATCAATAGGCTGCTAAGACCGGCACTCTTGATGGTGCGGAATGCACGTTGCAAAAGAACTGTGGAAGCTCGCCATCAGCACGCGCTCAGCATTCGCGCACACATCTATGGCCGCCAGTGAATACTCTCTATAGGAGGTATTCACTGGCCGCCATATTTGAGGTCACTGCTTAGAGCGCATGCTCAGAACGAGCTCGCATTAATAGGCTGCCAAGACCGGCAATCTTGGTGGTGCGGAATGCACGTGGCGAAAGAACTGTGGAAGCTCGCGTTCAGCACGCGCTCCGCAGCCGAGCACAGAGCTATGGCCGCCAGTGAATACTCCCTATAGGGAGTATTCACTGGCGGCCATATCTGTGTGCGCGGCTGCTGAGCGCGTGCTGACGGCGAGCTTCCGCAGTCCTTTTGGAGCGTGCATTTAGCACCATCAAGGTTGCCGGTCTTAGCAGGCTATTAATCTCAGCTCGTTCTGAGCATGCGCTCTAAACATCGCCCTCAAATATGGCGTCCAGTGAATACCTCCTATTAGCCCCGTGCGCGACCGAAAGCGTCGCTGTGGTCGTCCTTCCACGATTGGCCGAACGCTGACTATGACGTCGGAAAGGGGATTTATCATCGACGGAAATAAGAGGAATGAAAGAACTTTAATTTTGACGGTGTTGGCAGTGTTCCTTTGAGAGCGCAATGATTTCAAGCTTCCACCATGCTAATAACGAACACCATCGAACTTGTTGTTTGCAAGGTAATGACGTCACAAGGGGGAACCACAGGAGGGCGCCACCAAAACTTCTCGCCGCTAATAGTCTCAGCTTAAAACGGAGTTTTAAGCGCGTCTCCGAGCTTTCTTCAGCCCCATTCGCCCGATATTCTCCTCGACACGCAAAAACATGCAATTGCACATGAGCCACCAATCTGCGAAAGGAGGTGTCCGCCAGTAAATTGCAAACGCTCTCCGTGGGGGGGGGGGGGGGGGGGGCGCCACGAGCGGCCGACTGGAGTGGACGCGTCGCGTCGAGCTCCCGCTTTTCGGCCCCTTTCTGACCTTTTCTTCGGTTTCTTCGAGTTTTTTCTTGCTACCTGTCTTTTCGGCACGGTGAGCCTATTCTATGGACCCGTTTGTGCACGGTGTAGGCGTGTGTTTGGACTGTTTCGCCCAAACCTTCCTCCCGCACGTCTCGGGAGGGAGGTAAGCCTACTTCCCGCCGGGAAAGCATCGGCGGCGTGCGTGCGCTCCCCTTCACCGGGTGCCTATGGATACAGCTCCGACGAGTGATACTTCGAGCTCTGAGCTCACCAAGAGCCAGCCTACCGATGAAGGATGGACGACCATCGTCCGCGGTAATATTAACCGCACCGTGAAAGAATCCATGGCGGCCCGGGCTGCGAAGAACGAAGCTGCCGCGCCGAAGAAACAAGATGGCGACGCTGCCTCGGCTCCTGGCGTCAAGAAGCGGCCCACCGCAGCCAAGAGACGCAAGGGTAAGAGGACGATTCCTCTTCCTCCTCTTCCTATGGGGTTTAAAGTCACGTTCCGACCCCGGGGACTCGACTTCGCCCAAGTTTCGGCAGCCGACGTCCTGTCAGCCGTTGTGTCGCAGCTCGGCCTGTCGCCACGCGAAGTCTGCTCCCTTGACAAGTTCCGCATCAACCCGCGCAGTAACACGATTACGGTCAGCACGCCGGACGAGGACAGGCAGCTAGCCTATCTGCAAACTCGGTCACTGGTGATCGGTGGTAAGACGCACGAGTTCACGACTCACATGGCCACTCCAAGCGACTCGACGCGAATAGTCGTGCCGAAGGCCCTCTCCTTCGAGGGTACCGAGGATGCTGAAGACATCCTGCTCAGCTGCATTGAGCAGAACCCGCAATGGCAGGTACTCGCTGCACGACGCATGGGCAAGTCACGAGCACTACTGGTTACCATACGAGGCAAGAGGATCCCGACATACTTCTACTTCAATGGGTTCACTCTCTCCTGTTTCCCGTACAGAGATAGAATCGAAGCGTGCTTCAACTGTAGACGAACTGGTCACCGGGCCGACGTGTGTCCCATGCCACCCCAGAGCAGGTGCCACCGCTGCGGAGCCCAACACCCGTCTCAAAACGAGGATGGCTCGCACTTCGAGTGCCAGCCCCTGTGCGCCATCTGTGGTTGCTTGCACATTACGGCCTCCAAAGAATGCTCACATCGCTATGTTCGCCGCCCTGAGGGTCGCGGACCGGCGCCGACGGAACCTGAAAAGCAACGACGGCAATCCCGCAGGTCCCGCTCGCGAGACAGCAATGGCAGACAGCGAGGTTCCCGAGCACGCAGCCGCTCGGTCTCTTTCCCTCCCCTGGAGGGCAGAGGCCGAAGCGCTTCCAGGAATCGAAATGTCTCGAAGAATCGCAAGCCCAAGGAAGACAGGACGGCGTGAGCGTCTGCATCTGCGGCCGGTGCTGAGTCCGCGCTGGTCAAGGGAACTAAGACGACAGATCTCCGACCTTCAACGTCAACTAATGGGAGCGTGCGTCTCCAAACCGACCACTCCAGCGCAAACCACGCTTCTGCGGCCTCCGCCCCCAGCGCCACCCGCGACCAACATCCAGAATACGCCGCTTAACCCCGAAACGTCACCTGTCCATGTAGTACCGGAACCGCTTTCGGAACCGGGGCCGGTACCGGAAAAGAAACCTCGCAAGCGCCAGGCTACCAGGGCTGCACCACTTCCACTAACAGAGAGAGACGTCGAAATAGACGACGACACCTGCAGCGTGGTCAGCTCTGCGACTGTCCTCGCCCTCGAACAGCGATTGGAAGCTCGTCAGGAAGCATTCACACAACGCATGGAATCCCGGCAGACCGCTCTCGAACAGGCGATCGAGGAAATCCGGCACACCCAGCAGCAGATGCAGCAACAGATGCTTCAAATGCAACAGCAGATACCACAGATCCTGCAAGCACTCCCGCTTATCCAGGAACAGCTACGCAAACTCCAGCTCCAACATGGCTAGACGCCGGCAACGGCAGCAGCAACCCCTGCGAGTGTGGCAATGGAACTGCAGGGGTCTCGGTCGCAAGAGGGGAAACCTGCAGCTCTATATTCGCAACGCTGAGCACATGCCTGATGTTCTCGCCTTCCAAGAATCGCACGATGGCGTCCATTTGTCGGGTTACGTTCGCTTTGATGTCCCCGTTGAGGCAGCAGTGAGAGGGCCGCGCGCATCGAAACCTGTTCACACTTTCGTCCGAAGAGGCATACCCACGATCCAACATGAACCCGTAGTTGACAACGTGCCGCACATCCTGCTCGAACTTCTGCCCAGACGCAAAGAGCAGCGCCGCGTCTTTCTACTCAACGTGTACAGCCCTCCGAAGGATCAATCGAAGGCCGCGGCTATAATCCTCGCAGAGGTTCTCCGCGTCGCCAAAGACACCCCCCTGCTCGTCGTGGGCGACTTCAATGCCAACCACGCTGAATGGGGGCACTTGCACACTCTGCCTAAGGCCGTGTCCATCCATGAGTGTGTAGACGAGCACGACTACACAATCTTGAATGATTTCCGATACCCCACCCGCATTGGGAACAGCGTCTCCAGAAATACGTCGCCGGACCTCTCCATGACGAGAAAGATTGGTGAAGTGTCGTGGACGAACACCGGGGTTTCCCTCGGCAGCGACCACTATGTGCTCGAGATGCTCGTGCCGGTCGAGGGAATATCAGCCTCCGCAAAACGCAAAGTCCTGGTCACAGATTGGGACGCTTTTCGCCGCAACAGGAATGCGTCGGCTCCGACCACCATCGAAGACCTCCGCGGTTGGACCGACGACCTAGTGTCCAGCGCGGAGTTGGTGACCGTCGAGAGCGACGCCTCCTCGACCTCGGGGGTCAGCGACTCTAAACTCTGGCATATGTGGCAAGCTCACCGCAGTCTTCAAGCCAGATGGCAAGCACAGGCGAGAAGAAACGGAAAGCTCCGCAGGCGCATAGCTCGGCTGGAAAGAGACATCGAGATTTATGCGGACCAGCTAGATCGGCAGCAGTGGGGACAGGTGTGTGACGGTCTCAACGGCAACCTCCATCGCAAGGACACTTGGTCGCTGCTCAGACACTTGATGGATCCCACGACCACTAAAACGGCGCAGCGGACCGACCTCTCCAAAGTCATTCACTCACACGGGGGCAGTACGGCGGACCTCATGGAGGAACTCCGTAACACCTACCTTCCTGATTTAAAAGGTTAAAAAGCGCGAACAAAACAAGGACAATATAGACACAAAGACGACAGGACGGGCGCTAACTCACAACTGATTTTATTAGAAAAAACACTGTCACTTTTATACACAAGATCATATGCCACACCCACACTGCAACCAATCACCACTCTCACAAGCAGCCATCTAGAAACATTACTTCTTCCTGGAGCAAAAAGAGGGAAGGCATGCTTATGCAGTTGTCATCGTTCCTCTTGATATAAAACGCCTCTATAATCTCTCTTTCGGTTTTATCTTTTGATTTCTTTAAAAACTTTGTTGCAGCCAAAAGAGGCTTACAGTCAGCACATCGCCTGCAGTGGTCGGCCAGGTGTCCACCCGCGTTGTTGCGCACAGAAAGATTATGCTCACGTGCCCTATCGTTAAAACAGCGGCCGGTTTGTCCAATATAAACTTTTCCACAGCTTAGTGGAATCTCGTATACAACATTGGTCACACATTCAGTGTACTGTACGGCGTGCTTCTTAGAGCAGAGTGCTTTTTTCTGCCGTGTAAGCATCGGACAGATTTTTGAGAGCTTACAAGGGGCCGAAAAAACAACATTTACATCGTATCTACTTGCTATCTTTTTAATGTTGTGAGACACTTTATGCCAATAAGGAATCACATGTACACGTCTTTTAACTTTATTTGTCTGGCTGCCCCCTTGTAAGTTAGTTCTTTTTATTTTTTGAAGTAAGCTCTCACAGCAGCTCGAAACTAGGTTAGGTGGGTACCCTCTAAAGCACTCTGCTCTAAGAAGCACGCCGTACAGTACACTGAATGTGTGACCAATGTTGTATACGAGATTCCACTAAGCTGTGGAAAAGTTTATATTGGACAAACCGGCCGCTGTTTTAACGATAGGGCACGTGAGCATAATCTTTCTGTGCGCAACAACGCGGGTGGACACCTGGCCGACCACTGCAGGCGATGTGCTGACTGTAAGCCTCTTTTGGCTGCAACAAAGTTTTTAAAGAAATCAAAAGATAAAACCGAAAGAGAGATTATAGAGGCGTTTTATATCAAGAGGAACGATGACAACTGCATAAGCATGCCTTCCCTCTTTTTGCTCCAGGAAGAAGTAATGTTTCTAGATGGCTGCTTGTGAGAGTGGTGATTGGTTGCAGTGTGGGTGTGGCATATGATCTTGTGTATAAAAGTGACAGTGTTTTTTCTAATAAAATCAGTTGTGAGTTAGCGCCCGTCCTGTCGTCTTTGTGTCTATATTGTCCTTGTTTTGTTCGCGCTTTTTAACCTTTTAAATCAGTATGAACCAACTCGCCCAAACACAAGTTTTAATCCTACCTTCCTGTTTCCACAGAGAACGAAGAGGCCTCCCTCTCGTACACCGGGTCACCAAACCCCGAGCTCGACGATGACATAATCGAGGCCGAGGTTCGGAGCGCGATGGAACAACTCCGCGCGAAATCGGCGCCGGGCTCCGACAGGATTACGAACAAAATGCTCCGGAACTTGGACGACCGTTCGGTGACGGCCCTAACGGCCCTCTTCAACGAGGTGTGGCGAACGGGATCGGTGCCCCCTACGTGGAAGCACGCCGTCGTCGCTTTCATTCCGAAGCCTGGAAAAGAGCTTTCGGTCTCCAATCTCAGGCCGATTTCTCTTACGTCTTGCCTGGGCAAGTTGTTCGAGCACGTCATTCTAAACAGACTTCAAGCCTACGTGGAAGACCGCGACCTTCTACCGCACACCTCGTTCGGTTTTCGAGCGCACCTCTCTACCCAGGACGTGTTCCTGCAACTGTCACAGGACATCGTCGAGAAGAAGAGGGGAATGCAAGCCTTGCTGGCCCTCGACCTCCAGAAAGCGTTCGACAACGTGAAGCACGAAGCCATTCTCAACCAGATTTCTCGCCTGCACCTCGGGCTCCGCACCTTTGCGTACGTGAAGTCCTTTCTCACGGGACGCACTGCAGAGATTCGCCTGGGAGAGGACGTCTCGCCGACCTTTCGAGCTTGCGTGGGACGAGGGACGCCCCAAGGGGCAGTAGTCTCGCCCCTCTTGTTCAACTTCGCAATGATGGACCTGCCAGAAAAGCTGACCGTTATCCCCGGTCTACATCATTCGCTCTACACACTAAACATTGTAACACCCATAATCGTGTAAAAAGGGCGTAAGAAGGGTGCAAGTTAGGAAAAACACCCTTTTTAGAACCTTTTTACATGATTTCTGAATATCAGTGGGTGTAAAAAGGGTGTGTTGACGTTTTACACCCCTTACACGCCCTTTTTACGCCCCACTTGTAGCGATGGTTTCTAAAATCGTGTAAAAAGGGTGTATGGGCGAATTTTACGCCCTTCATTCACACGGTGTGAGAGGGGCGTAATGTTGATACTGTCGAATACACCCATGATTTCATAACCGTTCATGTTTATCGCTTTGGTGAAACTGTTGCTGATGTACGGCGGTACTAACATCGAGTATGATTAATCGCCGCACGAAGGCGCGTATGATTAGGAAGTGATTTTTTGCAACTCCGATCGAACTCTCCATCCGACACGAGCTGAAAATTACGTGTCGCGCGTGCATCCGTTTTATCAGTTCAACTTCGATTTAAAAAAAATCACTTCCGCTCGCAAAAGGTGACCGAAGACGTGTAAATATACAGCCCAGGAAACATACCGTATTGCGCGATGTTGGATCTAATCGAAAAGATTGTGCCCACACCATTTTGGTTCAGCCAATATTTAACGAATGGGATGAGTCGCGCCGACGCCATCCTGACATAACGTACGCGACGCCGTTTTTGGTTGAGTGTTGAGAGTATCCTGCGTTAATCGGCTATGCCGGAGAGGTATTTCTATTTCTTGACCGCCTAAAATACGACGTTAAAAAAAAAAATTAAGCAACACGAAATCTGCTTGCTTTTAGCCCGAGAAGTCTTTCTCGGGCTAAAAGCAAACAAATTCCGTTTTGCTTAATATTTTTTTTTTTTTTTTGAGTGCGCTGAAGCTCTGAACAAGCTGTGGCGCCCTTATTTCGGGTAATACAATCTCACCTGTCTGGACCAATAAGTACACTTCCCAACACATGAAGAAAAAAAAAAGAAAGGGAAATAAGGAACTCAAACGCATAAACAAGACGACGATCAACGAGTTCTACCGAGACAGCACAAGCCACTCCCCGGCTCCACACTTTTCGAAAGGGAACCGCCACCCGAACAACAACGCTCCAAGGTCCCGCACACAAACGACCCTCCCTGTACAGCGCAGGAGGCAGCAAAGGGAGATTAGCTGCTTTGTCCACCCTCTTTGACCTCGTCTTCTGATAAGCTTCCACACCTCCTTTTGGGTCTTCGTGTGGCTGTGAGCGACTGCGAAGGCCGCTTCTAGCGAATCAGAGGGGTGGAGCGAAACACGTGACCGCTCTCCGTAGGACAAAAACGCTTGGACGAAAATTTGTCACGCGACTCGCTCTGACGCGCTGATGGGCTCACTGGACTCATAGCCTTCGCCGTTTGCCAGGTTATGGTGAGTTGTAGGGACCACGTAAATCCGGTTTCCAAAAAGCGTCCTTCAGTGCTCTCCTGTTTTTCGTGCAAGCAGGTCCTGACGAGTTCCACTTCGCGACCGTAGTTTTTCGTCGTGAACGGCGGAATACATCCATGTCAACTTTTTTATAATGGCCGTTTATTTCGTCGGAGTCTATGGAATTATTGTGCTGTGTTTGTAGAACGCGTTTCGGCAAAGAGCTGCTCATCGGGCCTCGGCGGACGCGAGACTTCTGTTGATTGTGATCGACCGCCTTCATCCTCGACATTGTGTTTGCGTTGTTTCGAGCTGCGCGAATCAGATTGTGCATCTATCACTACAGAAAGCTCCTCATCGGTGACCGCGATACTTCCGTGGAATGTGAGCGACCGCCTTCATCCCCGGCATTGTGTTTGCGAATTGTTCTGTGCTGCTCGAATCGGATTACGCATCTATCACGGATTACATGAGATCGCTCTCTTATATGTAAGTACTCTGCATGCATGCTTCTGATTGTAGTCCTGCTTCCGTCTCAATAGACCATTTTACTGTTTACAAACATGAACTGCCGCTTGCGTCCCAAGTAACTTCCGGTCGTTCCGTCTTTGTGAACGTAGTAAGCAGAGACATGGCTGCGGCCAGATGACCTCCTTGCAATCGTCTGAAGAGAATTTAGTAGAACCTAGTAGAATCTTGATCGAAAAATAAAAAGTGAACCAGGCATGTTTCGACTCATTCGCAGTCATTTCTTCCTGTAGTCTTTTGGGTTAATACACCCTATCTTATGGGTGTTGGTCATTGCGTTTTTTTTACTTACCTTTCTGGCGGCGGTACACCCAATTTAGAGGGCGTACTGCGCAGTCGTAACACCCTAATAAAAAGGTGTACTGTGGAATCACACCTTTATTTAAGGGTGTTCGGGAAAAACACCCTCCTTTAGGGGTGTTAGGTATAACGCCCTTTTCTTAGGGAGTTTTGCTACACCTATATGGGTGTTAGTTATAGGACAAGCCATTTACACCCATAAGGGTGTTACGATGTTTAGTGTGTATGCAGATGACGTTACTCTTTGGACTGAGGGCCACGTATTACAAGTGCAAAGCGCGCTCCAGACGGCCGCTGATGTCGTAGTAGACTATGCCAGATCCGTCGGCCTCGAGTGCTCCCACGCCAAGTCGGAACTCCTTGTGAAGAGGGGCTACCACGAGCGCATTTTCCAGGACGAAGTTCAAGTTCTGGTCAACGGCAATTGTATCTCTGAAAGCGACTCGGTCAGAGTTCTCGGCATGCACCTCAGAAAGGATCTGTCAAACGCAGACGCCATTCTTCGAATTGGCAAGACTGCCAAGAGCACGGCGCGTCTCATTAGACGTATCGCCAACAAGCGAGGCGGGGTAAAGGAGAGCGACGTTTGCCGCATAGTGCACGCGTTTGTCGTCAGCCGTGTCCTCTACACGGTACCGTACATGCGACTCACGACAACCGACAAGAAGAAGCTGGATTCCATCATAAGACAAGTGTACAAGTTGGCCCTCGGACTTCCAATGGCCACGTCTACGGACCGCCTCATGCAACTTGGAATACACAACACGGTGTCCGAACTCGTCGAGGCGCACCGGAGCTCTCAAATCGTGCGTCTCTCTAAGACGCCCACCGGGCGCACCGTCCTGGACAGGCTGGGGATCAAGCCGGAACCTTTGCAAGAGGCCCCGGTCGACGTTCCGAAGACAATTAGGAAAAGGTTGGAAGTCCGCCCGGTACCGCGGAATATGCACCCTCAGCATCACGAGGAGCGGAGAAAGGCGAGAGCTGAAGCCCTCAACAAGCAGCATCGTAACAACTCTGGCGTCCTTCACGTGGACGCTGCACCGTATCCGGGCGGCGCATCTCGTACCGCCTGTTTCGCGATCGCCGTGGTAAACAGCGACGGATCCACGGTCGCCCAGGCCTCCGTGACCACCAAAGCCACTGCGGTGGCGGAAGAGGCAGCCATTGCACTGGCCCTGGTCCACGCGGGCCCCCTCTCAACAACAATCACCAGCGACTCCAAGACGGCAGTCCGCAACTTCGCCAGAGGCAGGGTGTGCGCGGTAACAGAGCGCATCCTTCGATCATTCAAGCCCGGCTCCGACCGCACCAGACACCGTCTGGTGTGGGTCCCCGCTCACTCGACTCACGGGGGGAACCAAACGGCACACGCAACGGCAACTCGAGCAACTTCCCTCCGAATGCCGGCCGGCACGCTGCCAAGTTCCCTTAGCGGCGTCGACGAGGCGGCGTCCCACCACCTTTCGATGTCCAAGGACTGCCTGACGGTGTTTCAAGAGATCTTGCAACACTACCGCTTAGAGCGCAGAGTGTATCCACCACCCGACAAAAGTCTTACCAAGTTCCAGGCCCTGAGGTGGAGACAGCTGCAGACAAATACCCTCCCCTGCCCGGCCTTTCTGCGGCATATCTATCCCACCGTCTTCGACGGGAGGTGCGCCCGCTGCCCGCCACCAGACCCCGCCGACGGGGGCACTGGCCCAACCAAGGCCACCATCGCACACTTGTTTTGGGAATGTCCCTTCGACCCTCCCTCGCCTACTCTACGGGACTTCGTCGCCCACCTTCGAGAAGGAGAAGAGGACCCGCTGGATCCCCCTTGGACCGTGCTTCTCCGAAGCTCAGACCCACACATTCAAGCCGAAGTGGTCTCCCGAGCGGATAAGATAGCGACGGAAATAACGAAGACCCTACAAGAAGCGAACGAGCGTCCGACGCCCGACTTGGCGTGAACATCGGTGCATGTGCATCCTTCCAGAACTGAGAAAAGCCGCCTCGCATGCATTCCTTCTTTTTTTCAGGAACACAATTTTTTTCCTTTTTTGGGAAGCCGCGGTGGGTGAATGTCTATCCTGCGGCTTCTGGATGTGGTGTTCCAATAAAGTTGTTTCTCTCTCTTCGCGCCCCAATTTCAGGTGTCACATTATGATTAACTATCACCAGCTCGCCTTCACACTCACTGTTTTCTTTATTGATTTTTCATTAAAGAGAGGACACTCCTCTATGAGAGGATTGCTTGCGGATGCTACGGGACTGACGTCATGCTCTCTCCTAGTACATTTAACGCGCTTGGGTGCAACGATCCAGTGCAAGCGGTGCCAAATTCAGTAGAGGGCCTTCTGAATTTGGCTCCATTCCTGAAACTAACTACTCTGTGGCCACTTGACTTTATCAAATATTCGCCGCTGTTTTTGAAAATAAATCATGCACCCCTGAATTACCACTGGGCAATGCACACACACCAGTTAAAAAAAAAATCAATGTATAGGGGAATGAAAGGGCATCATGAAAGATTGTGTTAAAATACTTGTACTTTACTTTGAAAGTACGTTGTATTTATAGTACTTTACTTCAAGTACATTTCACCCAGTGTACTTACTACTTTACTTGAAGTACATCACGTCTCATTTACTTTGTACTTTACTTGAATTACCTTTAAGATGTACTTTACCCAACACTGGCTGAGAGGCGTTGGGATCTTCCCCCAGAGAGCACAAGACGTCGAGATGACGCCGAAATAAGGTCATAGACGTTGGGCGACGTCGAAGCATACCTCGGCAAATTCATTCATGAACTCGCTCATTCACCTTCATTCACATTCACGGCGTGAATATGAATGCACTGAATGAATTCTTGAAATTGAAAAAAATCATGATGTGATGGTGAATGACTTTGTGAATTTGAAAAAAAAATTGTGATGTGATGGTGAATGACTTCGTGAATTTGAAGGAATTCGTGATGTGATGGTGAATTAATTTGTGAATTTGAATGAATTCGTGATGTGATGATGAATGAAGTCGTGAAGTCGTGATGTGATGGTGAATGAAGTCGTGAAGTCGTGATGTGATGGTGAATGACTTCGTGAAATTGAATGAATTCGTGATATGATGGTGAATGAATTCGTGATGTGATGGTGAATGACTTCGTGAATTTGAATGAATTCGTGAATTTGAATGAACTCATGATGTGTTGTGATTGTGAATGACTTCGTGAATTGAATAGAATTCATTGTGATGTGTATGACTCAATGACTTCGTGACGTGATGGTGAATGTCTGTGAACACGATGAATTTATGATGTGAGTGACTCGTGGAACTTGATAAGTTCGTGATGGGGAGTAATACCGTGGACTTAATTCTTGACGGGATAGTGAATACGGTTATGAATTCAGAATAGGCGTAAACATGTTACGCAGGTGGTTGCTTGCTTGCTGGTTGTTTTCACTGCTCTCACATACGACTACGAGGGGGCAGCGAGCCGGTGCCAAGGCGGCGGGCACTATACTCTGTTTCACCTTATTATGTACCGCAGGAAAGGCTACAAGCGCGAGCTCCTTGCTCTAGGGCATATCTTGGCGGCACAAGCTCTCGTGCACTAAGGGCAGCTGCTAACGTTATGAGCTCGCGCTTCTAGCCTTCGCTGCGGTACAACATAAGGTGAAACGGAGTATAGTAGCAGCAGGCGCCGCTTTGTCTACGCGGCGCAGCCATATATCGTTTCAAAAAAGACGCAGCCGAAGCCGACGTCACGAGCAGGCGCACCTAATCCGGTTCCGAGACCATATCACGTGACCTGCCGGTTCCGTGCGGCGGCGCACGGAGCACAATCACGTGACACAATCGCAGCGCGGCATTGGCTGGGTTGGCGCTCTATCAATGTGCTTTGCGTTTTGCGCACTCGAAATACCCCACTTCCGCGACAGAGTCAGGTCCTGGTTTCAAGTGCCTGACACATAAAGGCGCCACAGTCCTATTCCACAAGAACTGCGAACTCGTGAAGGGCTACCAGCCGTGAAGTCGAATTTAGTCAGGATGAACCTGAATGACTTCGTGAATCATGCGGAATTCATGATGTGATGGTGAATTCCGGTGAATTTGTGTTGACTGTGATGGTGAATAATTTTGTGAAGTGATGGTGAATTCGGATTAATTCATGATGTGATGGTGAATTCGGATGAATTCGTGATGTGATGGTGAATTCGGATGAATTCATGATGTCATGGTGAATTCGGATGACTTCGTGAAGTGATGGTGAATTCGGATGAATTAGTGAAGTGATGGTGAATTCGGATGAATTCATGATGTCATGGTGAATTCCGATGAATTCATGATGTGATGATGGTGAATGCCGATGAATTCGCGATGGTGAATTTCGATGAATTCTTGGTGATGGTGAATGACTTCGTGAATTGGTAATGTGATGGTGAATGACTCCGTGAATTCCGAGGCGGCGGTGATGTGATGGGGATGAATCCTTGTCGCGGATGAACGCCGTTATGTGAAGGGGATTAATTCTCGGCGGAGTTTGAAAGCCGTGATGTGAAGGGGATGAAGTTTTGGCGCGGTTGAACGCCGGGATGTGAAGGGCCGTGACTTTGGGAGGTCGGAGTACCTTGTGACGTGAATGCGAATGAATTTGGAGACGTCATTTTGTTCGTGATGTGATGGTGAATGAAGGGGCTCTAAAACGCCGACCTATGCGTCGAAGTACTTAACAAACTTTTTATCGACGGCATTGGTACGTCCACATGAGAGGTTCCGACAACGTCAAACACGCGACGTAGTGACAACGTCATAAGCTTCACCTCGACGTCTTCAACAGTAATCGACGTCTCTTCGACGTCTTGTATGAAAAGTTCTTTGAACGTCGAGCACGAGACGTCGTAACAATGTCCTGAGCAATACCTTAACGTCTTCGACATTAATCGACGTCAGTTTTACGTTTTCTCTGGGCAGTTATTTGAACGTCGAGCACGAGACGTCCCAACAATGTCCTGAGAAACACCTTGACGTCATCGACATTATTCGACGTCAGTTCTATGTTTTTTCGGGAGGTTCTTCGAACGCTGAGCGCGAGACGTCCCAACAATGTCTGAGCAACACCTTGACGTGATTGGCAATAATAGACGTCAGTTCTACGTTTTCTCCAGGAAGTTCTTTGAACGTGGAGCACGAGACGTCCTAACAATGTCCTGAGCAACACCTTGACGTCATCGACATTATTCGACGTCATTTCTACGTATTTGTTGGAGGTGCTTCGAACGTTGAGCGCGAGACGTCCCAACAATGTCTGAGCGAACATCTTGATCACCCTGAACAAGCGCCTTATAGAGACCAAGGTGCTATCATATCACTTTTAAAATTTAACATCAATGTCAGTATTTTTGATACTGTGCATGCAATCCACCTTTCAACCTGGCTGAGCTGCAGAAATCTCTTACAATAATACCATTCTCGTGACTGTTGTTTTAGCAGGAATGGCTTAAAAAGCCGAGAATTCACTACAGCAAAAACCAGGATTTAGCTCGAAGTCAGCGGGGCTATTTATAGCATTTTTAGCGTTTCTAACTTAATATCAGCGTCTTTGAAGCTGTCAGAGAATGATAATAATGTAAGAGATTTCTGCACCTGAGCCAGGTTGAAGGGTGGACAGCATGCACAGTATCGAAAACGCTGTCACTGACGAGAAATCTTAAATGTGATATGGCAGGTCCTTGGGAACTACAGGACGCTTGTTTAGGGTAACTCCGAACTACACCCAAGACTGTGTATTCATGGAAGTGGCTGAAATTACCGATCACTAGGGAGTTGAAGGAACACCGTTCCCATGATTCCTGGAGTGCGGTCCGGGGCGCTTAAGGGATTAAGCAAATGGTCTATTCCGACCGAATATACATGCTTTCGCGAACATACCTTCGAGCAACGAAGCCAGATCCGCTTGACTCCATTTTTCCACGGCGACCCAAATCGAGACCGTTATGAATTGACATCCAGTTCAGTCTCGACATATGCTCAGTGTTTTATGGTCATTAATTGGGACCTTATTTCAACGTTGACATAACGTTATCACAGACGTACGCTCGACATTTTATGTCGTTAAATGGGACGTTATGGTATCGTTAATATGACGTTCTCAATTGACATCCCGTTCAGTTTAGACGTATACACGACGTTTTATGGTCTATAAACGGGACATTCTTTTAATGTTGATATAACGTTATCAATTAACTTTCTGTCCTATTCAGACGTACACTCGACGTTCCAAGGTCGTTAAGTGGGACGTTATGTCGACGTAAAATCCACGTTTTTTTCCAGACATTAGCCTTTCCATATTACGTCGAAGGGACCTGATGTTCAGACTTTCGACGTTCTTTCGACATGTGGTTCCTGACGTCATCGACTTTCTTTCGACGTTTTTCCAACGTATCTGTGCTGCCAGGGCCATTATCCCACTTCTGACACCAATTGTTAAAGGGCCCATGAAACGATTTTAACATCAAGAGAACGTGCACCTTATTACCCTTTTTTGTTTACTTTAGCACAAGGACCATAAAACACGACCACTTCTCTCGAATTGTCGCGAATGCGCTGCGTAACCGCAAAAACAAAAATGAACTATTTCTTGACTTCACGTACGGCGGCCATAGGAACTAACTTTGTGACGTCACGGCGGGTGTAGTTAGTGAGATCGCTTTTGAACAAGTATATTCTCAGTTTAATGGTAACGTTTAGAATTGATTTCGTTCCAACATAAACAAATGAATCGAAAGTTTTATATTCTTGTTCAGTACACAAATTTTTCGCAGCGCCATCTATACGGAGTAAGTCAAAGCATCCCCTCCCCGCTGCTCCGCTGCCTAGCAACGTTGGCTGGCTGCTACCGGACGAGCGGTGTGATCAACGCGATATAAAAACCACGTTTCGGCAGATGCGTGGTTCGTTTTCTTTCTCGTGCGCCTGGTTCGCCTGCCTGCAACTATTCGCAACTTTCACGGCCTATAGGGGGCGCACTGGTGCCTTCAAAATGGCTGTCATCTGGATGATCGTCGTAAAACAGCGGTACGAGGCTGGGTCTGCGACGCGTAAGTAATTCTAGTTTTGCTATATACGAGCAGTATTAGAGCCTTACGTTATTTCTTCATGCCAGGAAGGTGTAGGCAAGGCCATTTATTATGAGGCCGATCATCCAGGAGCTAGGGAGCGCGATTCTCACACCGCGGTACCACCATCGCTGAAAGTTGCGAATACTCCGTTTCACCTTATGTTGTACCGCAGCGAAGGCTAGAAGCGCGAGCTCATAGCGTTGGCCACTGCCCTTGGTGCACGAGAACTTGTGCCGCCGAGGTGTGCCCTAGAGCAAGGAGCTCGCGCTTGTAGCCTTTCCTGCGGTACAACACAAGGTGAAACAGAGTATAGGAAGTATTCACTGGCGGCCATAGCTGTGTGCGCGACTGCTGAGCGCGTGCTGATGGCTAGCTTCCAGGGTTCTTTTGCAACGTGCATTCCACACCGTCAAAATGGCCGGTCTTAGCTGCCTATTAATGGAGAGAGAGGGGAGAGTCTGCTCTCGCTGTAGCAACGTCCACAGTGCTAAGGAGAGGACAAGACCGGAAGCCGCGTACCCCGCGGCGCGTCATGCGCACGTGACCCGGGAAACGATTAAGGGGCATCACTGATCGCAATGACAATTGCTGGATCGCGCTTCCCGCTCCCGCAAGTGAAGCCACCGGAGTCCGGAGGCCACCTGGCTGGGATACGACGTGCGGTTTTGCCAGCGTTTTGCTGCGGTTTTCCAGCGTGCTGTAAACACGTTTTCTACTCGTTCGTCGTCATTCGCCGAAGAATTTTTTTAAGACTATGTGTATCGTTGAAACTTGCCGTTGTGAACGCGTGGACAATTTTACGAAAGCGCAGTGTCGCAGGAAAAAGGCACATTTACTCGTCGAAAGCAAGTTTCGCCGGTCTGGCGGCGTGTTCAAAGCTTCCTTGGCACGCCGAAGTGCCGTGTCTCTGTGCCTTCGCACGCTTGGATGCCGACCAAGAATTGACGCCGTGTGAATGTGTTTTGCGAGTGCAATGTGCGTGAAGCCGTACGTATCTAAAGGTACAACTCGTCGAAAGCAAGTGTCGCCGGTCTCGCGGCGTGATCAAAGCTTCCTTGGCACGCCGAGTGCTGCATCTTTGTGCCTTCGCACGCTTGGATACCTATCAAGAATCGACGCCGCACCAAAGTTCTGAACATGTGTCGCGCGTAGATGTCTTTAGATCATATATATATATATATATATCGGCCACGGAGTTCTGGATCGTCCAGCTGTTCCGGTGAGTTGAATAAAGGGGGGGGGGGGGGGGGGGAGTTCTTATGTACTATTAACCATGGCTATGTTCCAAATCTACTCTAGTGGATCACATGGGAGCACGAATAGAGCAAAGCTGTAGAGCAAGGAGGGTTTTCGAAGGCAAAAGTACAAGACGGCGAGAATCAAAATCTTTGAAGCGCGGCCCATATGGTCGTGTGCAATCGGTTGACCAATCACAATTAGGCGAGCCGCGCTCAAACGTCAAGTGCAATTAAGTAGGTTGATAATGAGCCAGCACTGATCAGTGATGAGGAGCTGTTTTGCGCAGTATTCTGTATATCGTCTAAGGACGAAAAAAAGACGTAACTTCCCGCCCTCTTCCGTCGCTACTGGACGCTGGAATAAGCTCGTTTCTGGACCGCGAGTGCCGCAAGTATACAGTCGTCAGAGTAAAGTAAGACGCTGATTCAGAGGCATATACGGCTTCACGCACATTGCACTCGCAAAACACATTCACAGGGCGTCGATTTTCGGTCGGTATCCAAGCGTGTGAAGGCACAGAGACACGGCACTTCGGCGTGCCAAGGCAGCTTTGAACACGACGCCAGACCGGCGAAACTTTCTTTCGACGAGTTGTGCCTTTTTCCTGCGGTATTGCGCTTTCGTAAACTTTTCAACGTGTTCGCAACGGCAAGTCTCAACTTGCCGTTGCACAATTGACTCAGTCGCAACGGCAAGCTGAGACTTGCCGTTCCGACTGAGTCTTAACAACTGAGTCTTAAAAAACTTCTTCAGCGAATGACGACGAACGAGTAGAAAACGTGTCTACTGCACGCTGGAAAAGCGCAGCAAAAGGCTAGCAAAACCGCAAATCATATCCCAGCAAGGTTGCCATCCGGTGGCTTCACTCGCGCTGCAGCGAACAAGCGGGGAAGCGCGATCCAGCAATTGTCATTGAGATCAGTGAGGGGAATCCCCAAACGCCATCTTATTCGGCCGGAAGTCCGAAAATCGTTTCATGGGTCCTTTAAGAAAATCAAGACTGTTTAAAATCCCAGCGTTCGCCGGTCAACGTTCGTTGCCACCCGTCCTTTTTGCTCGCGCCTTCTTACTGTCCTCCTTCTCGCCGTCTTCCCCATTCGCAGCACCGCCACAACAATCTATATAATTTGTGCAGTGTCGAGGGGCCAGCCATTCTTCCGGGCGAGGAGTATTGATGATGTTCTCGTACATAGTTATTTCGAAAGTCGAACACAAGGAACATATAAATGCTATACATAAAAAGCGAATGGGATGATGTAGACGATATTCACACAAGTTTTCGATGCGAATTACTTTGTATCTAGAAAATAAAGGTTCTGAATGATAATCATACGGAACATTTGCAATATCACGCCACATATCAAACCATGGCAACGAACACATAGCATATATGTCAAAATCGTGAAATTTCGCGGTCACGAAATATTTCCGAAATCTGCAATTCGCGAAATTCGCCAAATATTGAGTTCGCTGAAATAAAATCGTTTACTGCGTATGCTTATTTTGCTATGCGTTTCAGCTCGTCAACATACAACATCGCAGTGCCAGAACTTCCGACCGCTTGACACCTATTGATTATATAAGACAAGGCGTGAAATAAAACTTATACGTTCAAATTATTTGAACCAAGAATATCAATTGAAACGTTTTCCTAAATGTTTTCAAAGGGCTATGAAGGATTCAAATTTTATTTTTATGCGACTATTGGATACTAAAATTTTGTTTCCAGCTCTTGTTAGAAAGAGGTATGTAGTTACACAATATAAGGAAAATGGATGCAAGTTGTCTTAACTCCCTGCATTCTGTTTCCTTTCTTCTTCGTCTTTTTTTTTTTTTTTTTTTTTTGGGGGGGGGGGGGGGGGGTCAGGGTATTAAAAGGTTGCAAATGTAATGCAAAATTTTACAGCGTATATCAGTTTTCGTGCCCATATAGTAATTTACGCCCCAAATCTTATCTGGGAACCGCAGAATCACTGACATTCGCTACTTGTTTTTTTATCGTTCTGTTTTTTAGTCGCTCAAAGAGAGAGCGAAAAAATACTTTCCGCAGTGACGCTTTCCGCTGATGTCCCCACGTTGATTGCAGACGACGGAAGAACCGGGAGCCATTACTGTCCGCTATTATGGCCCCCCTGCCCCGCAGGCTTTTTTTTTTTTTTTTTTTTTTCATGCTTTCGTTTTGTTTATGACGCAGTCTATTCATAGCGGGCAGTGAACTCATTAAATTCGTACTTTTCTTTATGTATTGGTTATTTTTAACAGCGAAAACCAAGGCAGTAATAGAAAGTTGGAACCTTGCACGTTTCATATGCAATTAAGTTCCCCCCCCCCCCCTTTTTCTGTTTCTTTTTTTTCATGGCACCGAGAAATGTGTTGCAGTGTGGGTTTATTGACGCTGTGTTGAAACGCATTTACTTCCTAAGTTATACTTAGAAGCATCCGCGAGCTGTGCTTGCAAGATGATAATCAGTGATTGCTAAAATGATTAATAAAAATTCAAACGAGATGCTTGTATACACCTTTCCAGCGCTCATCACCCAAACAAAAAAAAAAAGGAAAGAAAAAAAAAGAGAGCTCCGATTGGTGTTTGTCCAGCTCGCTTGCACCTTTGCATTTAATTGCATTAAAATCATCTCCGATTGGTGTGTTTTTGGAGTAGCCGGCGCTATTTCAAGGCTGCCAAATTCTCCATAACACCATTTATTTTATCTTCTTCTTCTCCGATTGGTGTGTTTAGCGCGTCCAAAAAAGTGGTCCCTCGATTTTCGCATGGTGACGTCGTAGAAGTGTCACGCTGTCGCTTGTCGCGATCCTGGCGGTGTCACAGCAGTGGTGGTGAATATGGCAGACGCCTGTTCTGCCAGGTCGCGCTCCAGTGTGACAGTTCACGGAAGCTTCGGCAGTCAGGAGTTGGGACCTTATGACGACAGCGACACTAGCGTTCGCTCGAGCTTTTTGCCGCAACTTCTGCGACCAACCGCCAGGATCGCGACATCCGACAGCGTGACACTGCGGCTTTTGTGACGTCATTCGTTGCCACTTCGGGTCCGCCTTCGATGCATGGGCGGAATAGGACGCTAAACACACCGGTAGGAGACGCGTTCCAGGCGCCGTGCGCATGCGCAACGTCCGATATTCCGCAAAAGAGAGCCACTGCGCATGCTTAGAACGCGTTAAGCAGCCTAGAAGAAAAAGATGGCGGCGCGCAGGAGACGATTATTGTAATGTTCTATAGACATTAAGAGCTTACATCTTACTTCCTAACTTGTTCTTCCGCTTATCTGTTTTTTACCGTCGAATGTCGTTATCTTATTGGCTCAGCAGCGACAATTAAATGATCTCCGTTTCTTAAACTGTCAGTGACACTAGCGTGAAAAAAAATGCTTATAAATAATTTACCGAAATGGAACCAGGGTGTTATGTGAATTGTGGCACGCTGTAAATTGTAACACACAACCAACGTCTTTTTTTTTTTTTTTTTTTTCTGCAGGAGAGATTAAGGTTACAAATTGTAGCGATTTGTTCAATGTCCAATGCACCCAGGCGCGTTAGGCATTGATACTGAAGGACCCCCAGAAGTGTCTCCACGATCCGAGATGGCACTCAGTTGTGACGTCAGCAGTAAAGGTAAGGACGCTTCTGTCGGTAATTGATAAAACAGTGGTCAGAAATAAACTGGACGGTGGACTTCGAGCGACTTCAGCGACGCGGGTCCGTGACCGAGCGGCGCGCACAATGGTCCTCAGATAGGATGCTCTTATCTGATCGATAACTGCACTGAAGTTGTAGAGGCGAGGTGGGCGAACAACGAAGCTCCGCGCGGTAAACACGAGCGTCGGTCAATCACCTCCGCTCCTCCTCTAAATGAAGATCTCGCCCGTTGTGGGGACGTCTCCCACGCAGATTTCGACATTGATCGCCCTTGGACTAGATAGAACATGACAGGTTCAAGGTTTCGCTCCTTTCTGACGCAGAAACTTTAAGCTGAAGGGGACGTGATGTTTCGACCAAGGCGATAAAAACGGGAGCAGAACCAACACCACCAATCGCACCTAGCAGACACGGCCTGCGCATGACGTCATCGTTGTTGGATGCCCGACCCACCCCAAGCGGCAAACACGCTGAACCTCGGGGAGCAGACGCTTCCTTCCATCTTGGCAACGCCGCGTTTCACTGTAGCCGCCTGCTAGCGTGGTCCTCGTTGTGAGACTGCGATAAGCGTTCGCGACGATGCGCTGAGTGGATTCACTAAAGATGACGTTGGGGGGAGGCGCACGCCTTGTCTTCTATACCTGTTTTCACGTCAAGAACCGAAAGAAAAAATGTCCGCTCCTCGTGGAGTGCTACTAATTTCCACCTTTATGTTGAGAATTACGATATATATGTAGGTGCATTTTACGTTAGATATATGTCATCTTATCAAGACGTACACGTTTCAAACGCCAAAATCATCGCTCCTTCCTCCGACGAGAAAATATCGTAGGAACTACTTTGCGCCGCGTATGAACAATGCGCAAAACTTGCTTTTTTCTTGAGGTACAAACGGGTATAGGTTGTCTTGGCAGAACGTGGCAAATCGCAAGTACTGACATCGACGACCCAGAATGAAAGAGAGCGACGGAAAAGCGGAGAAAGAAAGCAGTCGATAGTTTAGGTGTGTCCGTTTCCCCGCAACAAATTCAAGATGTTAAAAACTACATATATATAAATATTGTTTTATCCAGACAGACGCCTAGGAGGATGGAGCAAAAAGCGGCTAATGTCGCCTTTCCTCTGTAGAGTTTAACAGCACATCAGCATAACAAAAAAGAAATCTGAATAAAAGATGGTTTACTACATATCAATACTAACGGACATGACAATGCTACTTCATAATTAGCAAAATAGGACACTATATACGACGCCACTTCTTACGTGCAAGGGTTATTTCCATGTGGTTACGCTAAAGTTATGAAATGTTATTTTTGAAATGGCTTAAAATTTGTGTATTGATTTGGAGCCATCGACAGTATTTGCTGGGTAAATGTTTAGTAGCCGTGGAATATGATGAGACATTATTTGCGTTCCATAGTTCGTTCGTGCTCTTGGTTGGTGGTAATGTGTGTGGCGGAATGTGTATGTTGTCGTTCTGTTTGTATAATTGCCATGCATGTACGTATTGAGAATCTGATTTTATTTTGTAGAATATGTAAATTGCTAATAAATTGCACGAGTGATTGTTCAATTGTTAAAAGTGAATACTGCGAGAAGTATGGGAGAGAATGTACGTGGTAGCTACCCGGGGTGGAACATTGGCGATAGATCGTACTGCTCGTTTCTGTAACACTTGATGTAGGTACTTTGAGGCCTTTGAGCAAGCACCCTATACTAACCTGCAGTAGGTTAAGCGAGATTGAAGAGAACAACACAGCTGTCGCTTTAATTAAAGAAGAAGGATATTTCTTATTCTGTTCGTAATTCCTATTTATCGAGAGATGGCGGGTCGAATTTGATCAATATATGGACCAACTTAAATTTTCTTGAACATATAGTATTCCTAAAAACTTGCAAGCATTTACAGAACCATTACGCCGTTTATAAATTGTAATCTATGCGTGCGGTTAATATTTTTATTCTTTGCTCTAAATATGACATACTATTTTTTGTGTGTGTGCGTGTGATTAATTATAATTCATTACGTGCTAACCAAGCACGTAACTCTGTCATCCATTTGTTAGCCAATACCTCATGCTCGTCTATGTTTGCTCCTGAAAAAAATACATCATTGTCATCTGCATAAACTACAATGTCGGGAGTATGTTGTATGTTAATAATCTCATTAATACACATAAATATGCGTGGCTTAAGTATGGATCCTTGAGGTACAGATCGCGACACTGTTAGCGCGAACACGACATCGGCGCATTTTCGCATTTTACTCCTAAATAGTATTAGCGAGCACGAAATGTTATCGCTTATGTTATAGAACTAAATGAGCTCTTTCCATAGTAATAATAACTTGGATGACATCATTTGGTTTCAAGAGAAAAACTAAAAAAAAACGGCGATCCCTTGTTCGCGCTAACAGTGTACCGCGCTCTGTACACCATAAGTTTCATAACGTATATGCCCCCTATCAGATTTTTCGCTGTCGGCAGTGGTATATTGGACACGATATGATAAATAATTCTAAATGAGATGAAAGGAAAGACCTTTTATGCCATAAATGGGCTTCTTGAAACTTATTTTATGTTTGACAAAATCGAACGCTTTTCTAAAACCTAAAAATATTCCTATCGTGTAAAACTTGTCTTTAATGTTATTTAAAATGTTATCTTTAATATTTAGAAATGCTTCCTCGGTTGACTTTCCTTTCTGAAAATCGATACTGCTGATTAAAAATTAAATTATAGTTACTAAAATGGTGGAGCATTGTGCAATATATTATTGTCTCAACTACTTTTGAAAATATTGGCAATAGTATATGGGTCGATAGCTATTGAAATTAATTTATTGAACCGCCGTTGTGAATCACTGATACTCGAGCAATTTTGAGTCGCGCAGAAAAAAATTCCTGTGACTAGGATTTTGCCACCGATTTCCGATAAAGGATTACTAATTATCTCACCAATCGCTTTTATAGACTTAATTTTTAATTCATCATCACCGCATGCATAGCTGTTTTTCGGTGAATTTATTATATTAAACCTTTCGGCTTCTGTGGTGGACGATAAAACAATGTCTCCGCTATCTGTGAATGCACATACGATTCAAAGGATTTTTTGGTTAACACAGACGCTGTTATCCCGAATGCAAAGGGGGAAAAAAAAGATATTAAACAAATTTGCCAGTGTTTTACCAGAATAATCAACGTTATCTATTGTGAGGACGGGGAACTGTATTCTTTTATTTAGACAACAGTTCCTTCGTTACCTTCCATACTTTCACTGAGTTATTTCGTATTGCAATAAATTAATTTCTGTATTAGTTCGCATTTGCTTTTTTTTTTACGTCCGTGTTCAGTTATTTTTTTTATTTGTTTGTTTTCGGCGAGTAAAGACATTTTTTTTTATTTTTTTTTTCACAGATACGCGGGAAACGTTTGTTTCTTCATTCATTCTTTTGAAAAGCGTTTGGGTAATGGTTTTCGTGATTTTCTGTGCCGTTTGGCTTTCTTTAATAGAATTGCTTCTTCATAGGCTCGTTTTATTTTTGTCATAAACGTATCGTACGATTTATTGGGGTCAGGCTCGTTGCATACATCGTGCCAGCTAATAATGTTCGATGCCAGCATAACAAAGGGTTCAATACTGCGATCGTTGATGTCCCATGTAACCTGGGTTTGTGGCCGTTTGTGTCTGTCCAATGGATTTGTATGGGTAGAAAGATTATTTTCGTGGTAAAGTGACACTCCTCCACCTTTCTTTCTCAGAACGAAAAAGTTGAACGCTTCTGTACCTATTAAATTCCCGAACATGTGAATCACTGGTGAGCCAAGTTTCGGTAAATGCCAAAATGTCGGAGCGAAATTCGAGGCAGTCAGAAAACACTTCACTTTCTTCACATTTGTTCCTAATGCACCTCGTATTTAAATGAAATAAAGACAAATTCTTGTTAGTTTGTGCATTATTTTTTCTAAGACTGCTTATCGCATTAGTGTCATAGAATCTATGTTCCGTAAAATAACTTTCCATGAGCAAAATAAACACTGAAGGTGCACTTTTTGTTTACCGTATCATTTCAAAATCGTCTTTGCATTCAATCTTGATAGCACGATCACCAGTAGCTTCCCTTACGAACATCTTTCCTTCCTTGTGCTAACTATACACAAACTGATAACCTTTCTCAGCCGTTTTGGTTCTTATCTGCCAAAACAGTTTCTTTTTTTAGCGCTGTCAGGTTGTTGGGTCTAGGCCAACTCGTCGAAAGCCAACTCGTCGACGGCCAACTCGTCGACGGCCCATTCGTCGAATAGGCCCATTCGTCGAATAGGCCCATTCGCAGCATTCGCTGCGAATGCCATTCGTGCAGGCCGTGTAGCACCAGTCGAATGACATTTGGGGCGAATGTCATTCGTTGTAAATGAAGGTAGCGACATCTGTTGAAGAATGCCGCCCGCTCCTCTCATTGGACGAATGCAATCCACCAGGCGGAGCTCGCTGCGCGCGGCTCTTGTTTTGGTTGTTATTGCTTTTTTAGGGCCCGCGGCGCCATTTTTGCTCCGGTCACTCGGCGCGCCAGGCACCGTCGGCTACTAACTGGCTGGGTAAGCTGCTGCATTCAGACTGGCATTTGAATAATTGGAATCGCAACCGCCATGCGGTTCCGCTCGTTGTCGCCATCAAATGCGGGTGAATTTGTAATAAGTATTTAAGCAAGAGCATTCGCAAATTCGGTCAAACCGCCAGTGTGAATGCAGCATCATATGGCGCGTCTGGGGAGATTGGTTTGGGGGTCTGGGCTTCGCACGGGAGCATCACAGCTCCGCTTTTCGCTCGGCATCAGTTCGTAACCTCTGACGGGCTACTGCGATTTCGGATGCAACTGGTGCAACAACCGTCGCAGCGATGGCAAGTTCTTCAGCATTCCATGTCTGCACTTCGCACGCAAGCTTCACATAGTTTCGGTTTTCGCTCGGCGTTAGTTCGTCAGCTATGACGGGGTGCTGCGCTTTCGGGTGCAGCAACCTTAACAGCGACGCCAAGAAATTCTTCAGGTTTCTCAGCATTCCAGTCGACAAGCACGACACAGCTCGCCGGAAGGTTTTAGTGTGTGTGTCTGTGTGTGCGCGCGCCTCATTATTTTTACTTACCTCGCCGTGTGCAAGCTAGTCATTTATTGTGATAGCCACGATTCAAGTTTTAGCATCTGTGCCTTAATAATTTTATGCATCTCGCTGTTGAATTTCGTGTAATCTAGTCATGCACTTTGTGCTATATATAGCTGGGATTCAGCTTCTAGTATCCGTGCCTTAATATTTTTATATATCTTGCCGTTGACTTTTGTGCACTGCTTGTCATTCACTTTCTGATAGCAGGGATTCAAGTTCTAGTATCTGCATGCCTTAATACTTTTATGTACCTCGCCGTTGACTTTAGTGCAAGATAGTCATTCATTTTGTGATACGAGATTCAGCCTTTAGTCTTGGAATCTTTTCTATATGTCCGTTGACTTTAGTGCAAGCTAGTCGTTTACCTTCTGATAGTTGAGATTCAACTTTTAGAGTCTGTGCCTTAATAGGTGTATGTATCTCACTGTTGACTTTTGTGGAAGCTAGTCATTCACTTTATCATAGCTGGGATACAACTTCTATAGTATCCGTGCCTTAATATTTTTATGTATCGCCGTTGACTTTTGTCCAAGCTAGTCATTCACTGTGTGATGGTTGAGATTCAGCTTCTTGTATACGTGCCTTGGTGTTTTCAGTTACCTCGCCAGTGAGTGCAGTAGAAGCAGAAGCTCCGTCTTCAGCACACACCTGTCGCCGTTTGCCATCATTTCGCTGTGCAAGCTCTTTGTTATCAAAAGCAAAAGCTAGTTCTGGCCTGGAGGTGGAGCTTCTAAAGGTCTACATAGACAGGTTAATGGCTGCTTCATACAGTTGCGCTTCACTGTGCTACATTGCGATCACTTGAGACGGCACGAATTAGATGTAACAGGATTAGTATAATCCTCTTCGAATTGTGACTCAGACCCTCACAAGTGGTCTGAGCACATCGAAGCAACTCTGTGAAAACTAGCCTTAATAGCCTATCTTTGTAGTCCTTGTGATTCGATGTGTTGTAAATCAATAATATGCATTACCTGTGACTTAATTTTAGTTTTAATCTTTTTTTTTTTTTTTTTTTTTTTTAACAGTCACTGGCAGCAGAACTTGAAGGCCTATGTGGCGGTTATTTGCAGTAATAAAGAAATTATTTCAAGAGCCATGATTGTTCCATGTCATCGCTTGATGAATAAAACGAGATTATTTTAGGTGGGGAAACGGCAGTCCATAGAGGGTGCACTGCTGTGAAGAGATAATGTCCTGCCTCTAATAAGCCAAGTAAGCTTACAAAGGCTTTGTAATGGGCCGAGTAAGCTGGCAATGTCTGGTAAAAACAAAGTACACACAAGACATCACAAGAAATTTTCAAAACCATAAAGCTTTGAAAAGTGTTAGGTGTTAGCGGATAGTTTGGGTTTTCGCTCGTACTGCTGATATTCTTTTACCGCAGAATATTCCGATTTCGTTATGCCACGTAGAGGGTGAAAGCTCCCAGCCGCGCCTTTGCAGCAATAGGGATCAAATATTAGTAGATCGTTTTTGCGCAACTATTAAGACACGTTGCGCACGCCAAGGACGGCTATCGTTAAAAAGGGAAACATTTTTTTTTATTATCTAGACCACAGAAATCTCCGCTTAACATGAACTAAGCGCAAACTTTACAAGTGGAGGCTCCTTACGTTCGATCGCGCGTCGGCTGCGTGAACGCTCGTGCAGCGGGAGCCCGAGTCATGTAGCCTCTGTGGTTGGTCTATGTTAAGGTGAGATGAAGTACAGTCGCTTTGAGGAGAGTGCGTCAGTTGTGAAAGAAAAAAACAGCAATCGCTTCGTGCTTACGTGTCACGTCTTGCCTCCCTTACGAAGCGACGAAATAACGAGCGTGTGATTTCCCTTCTTTGCGTCTGGGGCACGCGTGCGGTAATACAAAAACACTGCCTTCAATCGTACCAAAGTCACTGTGCAACATACAAGAGTTCGCTGCTGCACTATACTTCGTCTCACCTTAGCATGGACTATTGTTAGCCGCGCATGCTAAAAGCGCGAGCTATAGTTGCTTCGGATGAAGCCTCGGCGGTTCCACGGGCGCTCGTGCAGCGAGTACTCCAGTCAAGGCAGTCAAGGCTGACCGCTCGCGCTTGCACAGCCTTCGCAGTTAGTCCATGCTAAGGTGAGACGAAGTATAGTAGGCGGCTTTGCTCGCGCAAGAGTGAAACAGAGCCTCACTCCGGTAGCATAGTAGCGTAGACCGTGCTCGCATCGCGTGCCCATTTGCGCCCTAGTTCGCGTTTTCCAAGCCCTCAAGTCGTTCTGCTGATTTCTGGGAAGTCTCTGTAGTCAATTACGCGTTAAACTGTAGAACTCGCGACAGAAATGCAATCGCGAAACACGAAAACTAACGGAAACAACCTTCCACTGCATTGTCCAAGCGAGAGCGTCTGCTAGCTGGGAGCAATCCATGCGGCGCCATCGTCGACGCGCGAGGGCGAGAGAGAGAAAAGAGGGAGAGGAGGGAGGAGATGTCGCTACCTTTCTTATACAGGGGCCTTAGTTAACGCCGCTTCGAGGCGACAGTCTGCGGCGGCTCATTACAAAATAGGTAATAAAGAAACGTAACAAAAGGACGATCATGAGATGACACATTCCTATGTCACACTCCTATCTTTTCCCTCTTGTAAGTTTTCTTTCAATATTGTAACTTAACAAGGGCGCTGTCACTAGTCCAAACACGAATAAAAATTTTAGGTCAAAAGATAAAAAGGAACCACGAACTTTTACCTCGGACCGTCATTCAACACATTCGACGAATCGCCCTTCGACCGATTTCCCCTTTCGACAGGTTGCCCTTCGACGAATTGCCCTAAGACGAATTGCCCTATTTGACGAATGAGCCGTCGACGAGTTGGCCGTCGACGAGTTGGCTTTGGACGAGTTGGCCGGATCCCCCGGTTCTTGTAGATGTCCACAATAGATTTCATTTGCTTTTACATAGCGTTTTTTTTTTTTTTTTTTGCAGCCATTTGTTTTTGTTACACGCGAGGCAAATCGTACCAGGACAACTGGCACTTTGTCATGCTTTGGTGGTAGTCTGTGCACTGCCTCAAGATCTAGCTCAGTCAAGTTAGGCAGTTGCAGTTTCCCTGATAGGATGTATAGCTGGGCTAGTAATTTTTTTATTTTCTGATTGCGGCAGTCCGTGCACCTCGATGTTTAGGTGCCTACTGTATTGTTGTAGATCATTTAACTCACGCCTGAGCGGTTTCACTTCAGCATCGCTTCCAAATGCTACCTTTTCTACAGGTTTTTTTTTTTTTTTTTTTGAGCTAGGCGATTTTTTATTTTGTCGGTGGATTTGAGTAAGTAGTCCGACATATAGGTCAGATATGACCTGAACCGAGTTCTCGATTGCATTGACAGCGTTTTTCATTTCGATCAATGAGTCGACTTTAGTGTGGATCGACAGGAGGACGGAGAGCTTTTGTTCATTTCAACAAGCGCGCTTTCATTACCCTCGTCGTTACACGATCTGCGCTCGTCAGATCTTTGGTTGCGTCTCGCCTGTGTTTTCTTACACGTTGGGCACTTCGGCGTTTCCTTTGAAGCAACACTTTTTTTTTTTTTTTTTTAGTGCACTAAGAGTGATTCCCGAGCGTGCCCATAAGTGGAAACTAAACTCTCACTCAACACAACACATAACTGGGTCGTTTTTAGGGAGCGGTTGGTTGCA
Source organism: Ixodes persulcatus (assembly GCA_013358835.2). Lineage (NCBI taxonomy): Eukaryota > Metazoa > Arthropoda > Arachnida > Ixodida > Ixodidae > Ixodes > Ixodes persulcatus. The sequence continues at coordinate 18,115 of JABSTQ010002258.1, read as the reverse complement.
CACCGCGATGCATATATTTTCATTTTCATCTAAAGACATGACACTGGTAGCCAAATTGGTGGAGGCAGTAGCGGCAGCTATGGCAGTTAGGTTAAAAATTTAAACAAGGAACAAGGCACCAACCTGTAAAGGTGGATGGGCGTGTTTAGGGCAGGAAGATACTACGGCTGCTGCTGCTAAACTGGTTGTGATGATGTGATCTTGCAGACTCCTGTTATGTTCGCGATGGGGTAGTGACGTCGTTCTGTTCCTTGCCGTTGACCAACGGCAGTGATAGCGATTGTTCACACGTGTCATCGGTGTCCAAAAACAGCGCAGTAGTTCAATGATCAACTGTAAGGGTGGATGGACGTGTTTAGAGCAGAAAGATACTGCCGCTGCTACTGGTGCTGCTAAACTGGTTGTGATGATGTCATCTTGCAGACTGCTGTTATGCCTGCGATGGGGTGGTGACGTTGTTCTGTTCCTTGCCGTTGACCAACGGCAGTGATGGCGATCGTTCACACGTGTCGTCGACTCGTCGGTGTCCAAAAACAGCGCAGTAGTTCGATGATCAACTGTAAGGGTAGATGGACGTGTTTAGGGCAGAAAGATACACGTGTGAGATGGATGGTTGATTGTAGAAGGATTCCTTGCAGGCTTGCGCGCGCTCCGTCCGGTAGGTTTTATCAGATCGAAGGCCAGACGAAGGCTAGCTACGGTCACGTGATGTGGTCACGTTGGCCTGATAAGTGAGGAGAGTACGGAGGAAAATGAGAAAGAGGCGAGGCGTCAAGGGAGCATGGCTTGTGGAGGCTACGCGGCTGACTTCATGCCCTCTCCTACCCTTCTATCCTCCTTGGAGTGAATAGACTTCTAAAACCAACGCGCCCCATCGCGGCGAAATACCACGCAGTGCACTCTGGGAACTACTGTGCCCCTCGGTTTCGGTTTCAACTGAGCAGGTTCACCTCATGCTATCACGCCGCGACCGAACACGCTGCTTGCGTTTTCGATTATCTGACATTTTACGAATGTACAATACACTCATTCTCGAGCGATACAAAACGAAGACCGGGGCACTTTCCTTGGTTCCCGAAACACCGGACATTGTGCGTGCGTATGGAAACGTAGTAGGACGTGGCTTAGTCACCTCACCCCACGAGTGCATCTTTGAGCTCAATGTCAGTAATTTCGTCTAGTACCAGTGGACTAGAACTGAAATTTGGTCACCTTGAGCCTTACACGTATTTTGTTTGCCAAACGTCCGCTTCTTGTTACTTCATTGGGCGAAAGGCAAGCCGCATCCTCACAGGATTATCAAAGTTGAGCGCAGCGTTGGCGCTTGACTACCTCACTACTGCACAAAAGTTACTATGATTTCTTCCTCGTGTCATCACATATCTCACACTCAAATTTTATGCTGATAGAAGATTAAGTTTTCGCAGACGCTGAGATCGGCTAGCTACGACGGAGGTTCTAACAAGCGTCCCCTAGTACTCCTCCCTAAGGCTTTTTGGACGAGCTTTTCCTGACGCCCAAGATCTAGCTGTGCCTGAACGTTGTGTCTGAAATTATCTCGGCATTCTCAGTCAGGAAGAAAGCAAACACATAATAAATATTATGGCCATTAGCAACCGTGAAATGCCCTTTAAAGGGCCTCTGACACGCCAAAAAAAAAAAAAATATTTGTTTTTTCATGCTAGGCGTTAAAATGGCATATCAGGACATTACAAAAAAATTGTTTCACTATAGAGTTGCGTAGTTTTTTTTATAAAAAATAGAAATACGAGGCCCAATTCAAAGTTCCTGCCGTGCACTGTGACGTAACAGTGTACCGCAAGGTGTCGGGGTTGAACATCATAAGTAAATAGATTACGTATCAACATTAAACAAAGCAAAGTGCATGCTGTTCCGAGCCAAAAACATGACTGCTCATTCGGACCCAAATATCACCATAGCCGAGGAAGTAATCGAGATTGTAAAGTCATTCAAGATAAAGGTGTAATCTTTTCAGATAATTTATCTTGGAATGAGCCCATACAATGCATACATAAAAAAGCTGGAAAAGCTGTTGGTACTCTATCCCGATACCATATAGTTTTCACCCCTTAATTAAGGGGTACTCCGGCGATTTTTGACCTACCTCAACTAACCATATTTCTGACTCCCCGGCCTTTACCCTTTCCTGTAATATTGCCACCTCGTATGGGGCACCACTGCCATTCGAAATAAAAACAAACTTCTAACTCTGCAAAAAGAAAAGTTCGAAGAGTGGTTGCAAATGTCTTACTTTTACCATACACATGCTCTTTTTGCCCGATTTAATGATGTCAGATTAACGCACATTACTACCGCCTTCTAGTATAATATAAAACAGCAGAAAAAAATAAACATAGTTGTTTTCTACAAATAGCAAATTTACATAAAAAATACTCGCGTTTATAACACACGGCGAAGTGAAGAGTGGAGTGTACCCACACCCCATTCGAAATAAAAACAAACTTCTAACTCTGCAAAAAGAAAAGTTCGAAGAGTGGTTGCAAATGTCTTACTTTTACCATACACATGCTCTTTTTGCCCGATTTAATGATGTCAGATTAACGCACATTACTACCGCCTTCTAGTATAATATAAAACAGCAGAAAAAAATAAACATAGTTGTTTTCTACAAATAGCAAATTTACATAAAAAATACTCGCGTTTATAACACACGGCGAAGTGAAGAGTGGAGTGTACCCACACCCCGGACAAACCATGGACTCACATCAAATACATACATAATACTGCCATTTTTTTTTTTTTTTTTTGACAAGCTGAACGTCAAAACAGATTTTAGCCATAGCTTACCATTTGAAGCTTTAATGACAATATTGTCGACGTTGTGAACATCAGGCTTCGTGTCTTATGTGTACTTTGTCAACTGATGTTATATGTTAGATTGGGGTTTCGTGACTGATTCCTTTTTTCGCCCTTCTGACCTTGAAGAATGTTTTCATTTTCGATTTGATTTTTGAACAATGCCCTGTACGCGCGCTGCTGTCTTGGAGCTGGGGCCTTGTCAAGCTGCACGTGTTGCTGCTTTCAGCCCCAGCTACCATATTTCCTGGTGAAAGAAAAATAAAATGATTGATTGATTGAAATATGCCCTAAAACACAATTTTATCACAACATAAACCTTCGCACCTAAGATATATCCGGATGCACCACGGTGGAAGAGAAAAGTGTCGAAACGAGGCCAGAAAGTATACTAAAGTATTAAGGTGCTAGTTAAATATGCATATCACAAATAAATAGCGCGAAGGTTAAGTACACAATTAGCGTAAACAGACGGTTCCCTAAAACTCCCTACTGTCTTCCCCGTGTTGACGGTTCATTGGTCGTACAAAAACTATCCCCAGACGCGTTCGAAGTATGCATAAAGCTGCTTAGAACGCGCTTGATGCGCAGGTAATTCTGTCATCGTGCGCGCAACGAACACGGTGTCTTTTGTGCGGCGGTACGAACAACGTGACCGCGATTTAAAGCCCCCGAGATAGAGACACTAAGGTAGACTGAGGCGGCACAAAGTGTGGGACCGCTCTAATAGGCCGTCCGGAGAAGCAAGCGGTCGCCGCACCTCGGTCGCTTTCCCGTACCCGAGGACCCGCTGCGTTCAAACGTCAACATTAATTACCCATTCCGAACACCGAACAAAAATTGGGCGGTAAGAAAAGGACTGAAACATCGTATCACTCGGCAAAAGACAGTGCGTATAATCGACAATACCAGCTAGAAGATAAGCCCCTCCCCCTAACACGTCATCCCATGTGGACCTCCCCGCAGAGCCACCTACCTTGTCTCGCAGTGTCACCGCCAGCGCGTCACACAGGCTTTGTTCCAAATCTTACTCGAATGGATCCGAGTCTCGCCGGCGGGTCATGTCACGTAACGAGACAGATGGAGCAACGCTGTACGCGGGTGAGTTTTCGAATGCCAAGATATACACAACCATAGCTCCCTATATACTGACAAAGCCTGGCAGATCGCCACGAGAAGCGGCCGCCGAAATGGAAAAGGTGGAACGGCAGACAACAGATGATCGAGAGGAGAGCCACGGGACTGGCACCCCGCTGCGGCGAGACGCCGAAACGCAGTGTCTTGCCGCTGCCGCGAGACGCTGTGGCGAGACGCGAGGACCCGAAAGTGTGTTTCGGGTCCCCGCCGCTGCAAAAGCTGAGCGCTGACGTCCAGGTTCCCCGAAAAATGGCTCTTTTATGCTCTGTGCTACCAGATCCTCGCGCTCCAAATCTGCGACCGGGCACTCGTCGTCGAACTGCCAGGCTTTGTGAGTGTAGAGGGGGCTATGACACAACCTTCGTGAGATGGAGTGAATCAAGGAGGGATCAGTTGCAATATTGGTGAAGCCTAGTCATAAAAAGTTTAAACGATGTTGTGGCCAACGTGACCGTAGATCTCTCTGGCAATTGGTGCGCGTGACATGTCACGTGTGAGATGGATGGTTGATTGTAGAAGGATTCCTTGCAGGCTTGCGCGCGCTCCGTCCGGTAGGTTTTATCAGATCGAAGGCCAGACGAAGGCTAGCTACGGTCACGTGATGTGGTCACGTTGGCCTGATAAGTGAGGAGAGTACGGAGGAAAATGAGAAAGAGGCGAGGCGTCAAGGGAGCATGGCTTGTGGAGGCTACGCGGCTGACTTCATGCCCTCTCCTACCCTTCTATCCTCCTTGGAGTGAATAGACTTCTAAAACCAACGCGCCCCATCGCGGCGAAATACCACGCAGTGCACTCTGGGAACTAGTGTGCCACTCGGTTTCGGTTTCAACTGAGCAGGTTCATCTCATGCTATCACGCCGCGACCGAACACGCTGCTTGCGTTTTCGATTATCTGACTTTTTACGAATGTACAATACACTCATTCTCGAGCGATACAAAACGAAGACCGGGGCACTTTCTTTGGTTCCCGAAACACCGGACATTGTGCGTGCGTATGGAAACGTAGTAGGACGTGGCTTAAGGGCTGTTTATACTCCGACGTTGAGCGCAGTGAACGCAGCGTAGCGCAGAACGCGCACCTTTCATTGGCCGGCAACCCGGAACTCGATATCTGTGACCAATCAGTATCTGTGCGCGCTGCGCTACGCCGCGCCCGTCGACGTTACGTTGGAGTATAAACGTACCTTTAGTCACCTCACCCCACGAGTGCATCTTTGAGCTCAATGTTAGTAATTTAGTCTAGTACCAGTGGACTACAACTGAAATTTGGTCACCTTGAGCCTTACACGCATTTTGTTTGCCAAACGTCCGCTTCTTGTTACTTCATTGGGCGAAAGGCAAGCCGCATCCTCACAGGATTATCAAAGTTGAGCGCAGCGTTGGCGCTTGACTACCTCACTACTGCACAAAAGTTACTATGATGTCTTCCTCGTGTCATCACATATCTCACACTCAAATTTTATGCTGATAGAAGATTAAGTTTTCGCAGACGCTGAGATCGGCTAGCTACGACGGAGGTTCTAACAAGCGTCCCCTAGTACTCCTCCCTAAGGCTTTTTGGACGAGCTTTTCCTGACGCACAAGATATGTGCCTGAACGTTGTGTCTGAAATTATCTCGGCATTCTCAGTCAGGAAGAAAGCAAACAGATAACAAATATTATGGCCATTAGCAACCGTGAAATGCCCTTTAAATAATTTCGTTCGTTTGGCGCACCGCATAGGGTTCATGCCCGTCCGGCGCACTTCCGGCGAACGGTGCGACATTCTTCACGCAAGTGCTCGACTTTTGCTTTCTTAAAACGGTTTGTGCCTATATGATTGCAGGATAACTTTATGCGCATACGCGATGTTGAATATTAGTGGAATGCAAGCGGGTGGGGACTTCGCTTCGAGTAGTGCTGCGGGGCAGTTCAGATAAGAGATGAGAAGTGTGTTCAAATGGAGGTTTTCAATGGCGCCTCCGAGTTTTACCTCGCGTACTCAGGCGTATTAAGAAAAACAGTAATTGCAAAAAAGTTATATTTCGTCTATGGATGCACGAAACAAACTTTCTGATCAACAACAATGTAAAGGCGCGAGCTCGATGTATGCATGCTTATTGTTTGCTACAGCTTGTTGATTCGTACACAAGCAAGATCCCCGAGCTTCGCAGCGTCGAGATTCCCAGCACTGGCTCGTCCACATACCTCGAAACGCTAACAGAAAGGCTGAAGTACAAAAATACAACAAGCATGCGTTAAGACAAGCTATACGTCTCGGGCTTGTGCTAAAGCTTCGAGGTCTGGCCATTTAGGTTAGTTTAGAGACCACAAATGACGCTCTCGGGACCAGAAAGCACGAGATAACGGCCGTTAATAGTCCACGCTCTGTGTATGATCTCTTGTCGACGTATCGATCAAAACCGAAATCATGCCACTCTCCTCCCTGGCCAACTAGTTCCCAGAGTGCAACGCGCGCCGTGTTGCATGCAGGGATTTATGGAAGTAGTCTATTTTGGAACACGGCCGCAGCGTCTCACAACGTGGCGACGCCGAGACGCACGTGGACCATTCCACTATTCGCCTTCTACTCGCCGCCATCTTTGTCTTTCTGTTGTACGCGCGTGCGCAGTAGCGACGCCGCGCATGCGTCCATAGCCCAGCACACTGGAAAGGTGCATATTACGAATTTGGCTCTCGGAGACGGCCTCGCTCCTCCGTGGTCGGACAGAAAAGAGGCGCCCGCCCGCTCCGTATACCAGTTTCAACGTAACCACTTGAAGTTCACGTCGCTGCTTGCATAAGCAGAAATTGAAGCGCAACCGCGCTTGTTTTTTCAGCCAGAGAACGGGGCGCGACACGCATCCTGTTTTCATCGCTGACGCACCGCGGCAGCGAGCGAAGTGCACGATGGAACGTTGGCAGCGAATTGCGGCTAGATTTTTGTTTTGTTTATCGTACGATGACGTCGGGCTTTGGGTAGACTAAACTAGAATGAGGACAGTGTTGCGAACACCGCTATGTAACTTCACACTAAAGCCGCAATCCTGCTGCTCATATCGTCATACTAAAACAAACAGAAACAAACGACAGCGACAAGCCTCGAACACAGGCAGCATGCTCGCGATGGTACTTTTGGCAGGTGTTTAGTCGTTCGGTGCTCGTGAGGTAAACACGAGTGATTGTAAAGGCTGGTTCACACATCTGCGTTGGTTGCGTTCGCATGCAACCGAAACGACCGTAACGACAAAGTCACCGGGACAAGTGTTCGCCGTACACAGCATGGCAAGCGATGCAAGGGGTAGCTTCGCGAAGCGATTCATGAGTCAGGGTTATTGCGGTGTTTTGGTCGTTATGGTCGTTTCGGTTGCATGCGAACGCAACCGTTGCAAATGTGTGAACCAGGCTTTAGCCTGCCAAAGATAGCCGCGCGTGCATGGTGCTCGTGTTTGAGCGTAGCATCCTTTATTCTACAAAGCCTGTCAAATCGCGAAAGACTGCGGTTTGAGGCTTGTCGTTGTCGTCTTTGTCGCTCTAGTGGGACTCGGGCATAACGACACGGTGTTCGCCGCAGACACGACGACAAAATTATCCGCGGACAGGCCTCGGGCATCTTTGAAGCATGTTAGATTCATACATACCTTCGAACATGTCCGTGGACAGTCTTTTGTATGGATGAATGGATAGATGTTAATGGCTATATCCCTTGTCACGGGCGGCAGCTTGCGCCACCTAGCCTACGTGTATGACGAATCTGACGGATCCGTCGTGCAAGGAATAAGCACGCCTCAGAGAGCGCCGACAGACTGTCGTTTGTACGATGTGTTAGCAGTGGGACAAAGGCTTAAAGGAGCCACGAAACGATTTTTCTATACTTTCGCTAAATACTACTTAGAATCACTCCCTGGCGTTAATAACCAAATAAACTCGCCTTGGCTTTTTTTTTCCCCTTCCAGGCAATGGCAGTCGCTCAAAAAAATTTCAGGAATCTGAGCATCGTACATCCCCTCAACTCGGAGCCAGAACAAGCGACCGAAGTCGAGTGCAGTTCTCGTGTCCAATCCACGAGCTGCGCTCGACTGTCGTCAGGCGGGTGATTTCGATCCCACAATTACGTCATCGAGCTTTGCGAAGGCGAGCCTGAAAGAAATAAATAGTCCCCTTTTGATCCTCGCAATTCCGCCGCGACAAAGAAGCTTCTGAATCAGTGGCAGTCTGTGCGTGCATACTTGGACCAGGCTATAGGACCAGTACGCATCTGCAACGCCTTCTGAGAATGCGCTGTTGCTCTGCTGTGCGGTACATCAGACGCTGCGCATGTGTCCACAGCTCAGTGACTCAGCATTTTTCGACCAGGCGATAAGCGATGCAAAGGTCTATCGGACCAGGATTAGTACGCCTCCGCAAAGTCATGCACATTCCAACCCCGTATCGTTTCATGACCCCTTTAACCGCAATGGACGATAGGATCCGATAGAGCCACTCAAGCAACGACGAAAGCGCATCGCCACGGCGCTCCTCGTCTTTGTGCGTTTGGTGTCACCTCCGACGGGCGGTGCACATTGCTCCCTCAGCCCCCTTCGTCGTCGCCACTGCAGGTGAGAGAACACAAGTTCAATCAAAGGGCGTGGCGAACTTTTTTTTTTGTGTCCTTTCGATTAAACTTTTGACAAATGAGACTACGAGTTGTAGAAAAAGAAAAGAAAAAAAAAAGCTATTTTTCATCTTTCATTTTGTCTTATAAATATGACTATTACGAGGAAGGAGGATGGCCGTTTATTTGCGGCATCATAAAAAACAACCCTTCAAAAAGCTTCGAGTGAACACCAATTAGACTCCCATTGTGTCGACCAGAAAGCCTTTAAATACAGCAGCGAAACATTTCATACGGGACAAATTTTCAAATTACCGTGGAAGGAGACGCGCATTCTACGTATCCAAACTCTGGTCCCCTCCAAACCAGAGACCCCAAAAGGGAAACACACACGCACACAACAAATCAGCGAAAGAAATAAAGTATCGAATGAATGAGTGGCTAACTAGAAACGCGCGAATAAGACACGACACTCGAGCGCATGGCAAACGACGAAGGCTATGATGCCAGTGAACCAATCAGCGCGTCGAAGGGAGGCACGTGACTCTCTAGTTGTGCGCAGTTCTGTCAAAGCCCCGAGCGGGAGCGAGAGGGAAGCTGATTTTATACGACTTTTGAGCGACGGTTCAGTCTTCCAGGCGGAAAAAAGGACATTTGGCTGGGACACACCAAAGAGATTCCGGGTGAAGAGGGGAGTTCCTCCTTCGCCTCTTCTCCAACTACCCTTGGCTGTGAGACGGCACTGGCAAGGCGTTTTTACGCATCGCAAAGTAGTGCGTCAAAGACTTTGATGGTACAAGGCGCGCAGCCTTTGTCCTAAGCGTTATATTCGTGTTTTGTAACAGTGATACATAATTTATGTTCTAATGAAGCTCTTAACCGTGCTATTTAATATATAATACGCAGCATGTTTGGAGAAACTAGACATCCAGTTGGCAACGCTGTCGTTGTCGTCACGTTCCTTTATTCAACATTCACGGCACCGTGATCGATGTGACGTACTGCAAAGGTTTCTTCAGTATGAAAGTTTTCTACTTAAAAGTTATCATGTACAAACTACTAAACCCGAGCTAGATATTTACTGGAACAAATAATTTGAACTTTAAAACGACTTTACTGCCTGTTTAAAATGTCACCCGAAAAATTTTAACTGCGCCAACTGTGCTCTCGACGCTCTCACTTTCATTCGCCGTAATGGCCGCGGAATGGCAGGCAGCAGGCCCGTCTCCGCCGGAAACTCGTTTCCTTCGTCAGCTCGCTTCCAAACAGTATTAAAAAATAATAATAATTATAAAAAAATTAAAAAATCCGCATTTGGGAGAGAAGCGCGGCAAATTGTGCTCAACGTGTACTACAAACTTCGTTCTGGGCCTCCGAGCGAGTCGTACAGAGCAAGGGACGTCTGAGCCGTGGTGAATGCGAAAAAAAAAAAAAAAAAAAGTGCCAGTGACAGCATGTCTGGTGTCGCGGGCAAAAAAACGTTAATTTCTCAGTGCTGCATGCCTTTATCGGCGTTGCGAAAATTTCCAAAAATAGCTCCGTTCCGCCGCTCGTGCTTCGTCAGTCACTTCCCCACAGCTCGCTGTGGTGTACTGTTAGTAGTAGTCGGCATCGGCACTTTCAAATCCGACACACGAGTCCTGGCCCGCGAGCACCGTGCCTGCGAGTCAGATTGGAGTGGACGTTTCATTGCCCATGGGCCTACCTGATTCGTTGCATGATAGAAAAGTCTCATTTTCTGTGTGGCACATGAAGTGAAGCGAAGAGTTTCTGCGGACCCTGCTTCCGCTCAACGTTCAAGGCCTCTGGGATAGAACGAAAGGGTTCGAGGTTGCTTGGTTCATTTTTTTCGAAGTTCGCAAAGGGTGGGTTGCTCCCACCACTTTCGAATGTCGAATCTTCTTAGCCGTCGCAACATCTGTGTATTTTATGTTGTTTAAAATTGGGAGACCTTGTGAAATTAACGAGTTTTACTTTAAGAATCAGTACGAAATAAAAATAAAAAAGGGGCGAGAAAACGTAGCAAAATTAAGTAAGTAAACCTATGTAAATAAAGAGGAAAAGTTACTTCCACGAAGCGAGAGTGACTGTCATAGTCCGTGGACATCGGGAGTTCAAGGCATGTGACTCAATTAGTTCTCGTCTGCACCACTCACGGCCGGCCCTCTTCTTTCCGTGTCCGCCCGTCGTCGGGAGAAACGGGGATCCACATCGATCCCCAATTTGATAATGGGATGGGACGTCTATCGGCCGTCCGATTATGGGGATCCACGTTAAACTGCGTCTCCAACCCTGGAAGTTCTAGGGTTGGAGACGGCGTCTCTCCATTCTTCCTGAAGGTAGCTATAGACCGTTTTACTGAAAGAGGGCGAGAGAGAAAAGGGGAAAGGGCTACCGGCGCTTTCCCCCTTTCTGGTTGTGTAGAAAGAGTGAAAGTCCCGGATGAGAGGCTTGGCCGGTGTTGGGTGTCTGCTGTGCCCCAACTTCGTTCGCGCTTTCTTTTCTGTTTTAAGCTCTCAAACTTAATTAGAGCCGCGGGCTTCGATGGCGAGTGTCCCCCGGTCATCGGGACACCATTGCTCGGTCATAGGGTGCACGAATAACGACAGAAAGCGTCGAATACTGCCCGAGGACCTATGCAGCTTGCAAGGAATCCGGCAAGGCGAGAGCGGCTGCAATGTCTTTAAAGGGACACTGACACTCCCCCAAATTTTTTTTTTTTTCCTTTTTTGTCAGGTGATTTATTATGGTGTCGGAATACTACCCAATTAATATTTTGCTACAGAGTCACGTATTTTTTCAATAAAGCCAAAAAACGCAACTGCGCGAAACCGAAACCGAGAAGTGGAGAGGATAGCGTGAGTGGCGGAAGTCACGTGGCTACACCCGACCGTGCAGTTTTTTTGTGTCTTTTTCTCCTCCTCTTTCCGCAAGTAGCACCGTAGCAGACGAAATGCGTTCGCTCGCAGTGTTATTCCTTTGCAGTTATGTTTGTTCCGCTCGCTGTTCTGTATTTCAAGATGACTTGTTTTGTACATTTAATTGGCAATTAGTAGTGAGTGCCCGAGTGCCGTGGTGGATTCCCGTGATCAGCTCCGAAAAGAATACTCCCAAGATGTTGCGTGAAGAGTTACCCACATGTCCTGCATCTGAAAGTGGCCAGAGTTATGCCAGAGTGCACAATTTTCCGAAAGATCAACGGGTCGGGATCAATGGCTGGCTGCAATTCCTGTAGAACCATTACGCGAAGCTCGGAAAGCGGACGCTACCCGATTCATATGCTCCTTGCATTTTGTGGAAAGTGATATACATTGAGTTCGCAGGTGTCAAAAATGGAATCCATACCATTTAGTGCAGCGACGTATCGTCCACAAAAATTCTTTTTTCTGTGATAATTGTAAAAAAAGAAATGTAAACAGCGCAGAATGCTTGACAAAAAAATAAAATAAAAGGTACACCCACACCAGGTAGCGAACCCGTGCCCTCTGCGTGTGAAGCGGACGTCTTTCCACTGAGCTACTGAAGGAACTCTATCATGCGTAGTTATGCAGCAGATAGACTGTATGTCGGAAGTTTGCTGCCGATTTCCCGATTGCTTGAAGTCGAGCAGCACCAAGCATAGGGCACATTCGCACCTCGTAAAGTAACCGTACGCGTGCGTATTCAACTCAAAGTACGCACTTCGTGCTTGACGTTTGAGCGAGCGATGTCTTCAGCCACGAGAAGGGACGACGGCTCGGCGACGTCTTCGTGCAATCGGCTTGCTGGTCGGGCGTGTCGTACGGGATGAATATCAGTTCTTTTGATCGGTCCAAAATTTCTCTTTCGAAGAAAGACAGAATTCGCCAGTACCGTGAACGACAGTTCTGAAGTCGAGGTCCAACGCCCGCTAGTGCTAGTCCCACGATACGCGAAACGACGCCATGTCGAGAATTATGCAGTGAACGCACAGAAAGCTTCCGGTTGTCAGTGCTACCTTTTTTTTCAATCAACGTATTTGCAGCTTTTTTGAAGCCACAAAAAATGGGTTTCATATTTTTTTCTATTTTTAATATTGACTGTGTGCCTTTAATGACCCACGACTTTGATTAAATTTGGTGGTCGCATCGATACCTTACAAAAACGGCCCGTGACCACGGAAAAGAGAGTGAGCGAGACTCGAACCGGCCAGTTCTTGATCGGCGGTTTTCGGGCGGAAAGAAACCGAATTTCGAGCCGCAAATTCTGTTCTGGGTAGTTGGGCTCTCATATCTCGCGTACAACTAAAAACCTCGGCGAGCATAAATACCCTGTCAGTGTCCCTTTAAGCTCCATCGCTTTCCACGTGACCCCGGTCTCGGCGGCTGTGGATTGCGTCCGTAAACCGAAAAGACGTTTCCCCAACGCCATCCTCTCGACTGTGCTCGGAACATTTTGTGAACGGAGCGCGCACCGAACGCTGTACCGCCGATGAACATGGGGTACGCTCGCAAGGTGCGTGCAAGTTTTCTCCTGACAATTGCTGTTTCAGCTTGTACAATTTTGTAACTGAATTTATCTTAATATTGGTATTTTGAAGTGTTGACAATGACTCAATTTTGATAATTTGCAGTGGTGACTGATTCGATTTTATCATCTACAACACTTAGTCAAAGGCTCATTTCCGCCGCCGGGTGAGGCTAGAAATTGTTGAAAAGGTAGTTCTATCGGTTTTCCTGAATCGCGATCTCCTGCGCGATACCAGAGAGCCGGCAAAAGCGCTCCTTGGAGTGCCGCTGGTGGGTTGTTTCCGTTGATTGAGCGCTTTGAAGCGCTGGATAATCGCTGCAGGGTACGTCTCGTTTGTTGCGATCTGCGTTTTCGAGCCCAGTGTGCACGTTTCTTTGTTCGAGTCATGGCATCCGCCTGTGCGGCGACGGGGGAAACAGCGGCGGCGAACGTGTCAGCGCTAGAAATTGGAGGTTAGTACTGAAAATATCGCATCAAATAATAAAATAATTCGTGGCTGCTTTGAGGCATTCTGCGGTTCGATATAAGTACATCTAGAACATCTTCGTCATTCATCCACAAGGAAATATAAGAACACGGACACGCAAGATAAAAGCAGCGCAGCAAAACGATCTGTAGCAGCTCCGGGTGTTTACAAAAGTTAATTGAGGTTCCCGTTTCGTGTATCGCTTGTTGATTACTAAAAACGGCTACGTTGAAATAGGCCCATTGCAAGCAAAAATCGATTAATGGTTCATCATTTCCAGTCATGCGGAAAGCGGTGGAGCTTAAAAACATTGCAGCCGCACTCGCCTTGCCGGATTCCTTGCAAGCTGCATAGGTCCTCGGGCAGTATTCGACGCTTTATGTCGTTATTCGTGCACCCTATGACCAAGCAATGGTGTCCCGATGACCGGGGGACTCTCGCCATCGAAGCCCGTGGCGCTAATTAAGTTTGAGAGCTTAAAACAGAAAAGAAAGCGCGAACGAAGTTGGGGCACAGCAGGCACCCAACACCGGCCAAGCCTCTCATCCGGGACTTTCACTCTTTCTACACAACCAGAAAGGGGGAAAGCGCCGGTAGCCCTTTCCCCTTTTCTCTCTCGCTCTCAAAATGGCGCTACCTACGATAAAACGGTCTATACCGCTAAGCCCAATCCGCCTTTTTCGCTGCTTTCTTCTTGTTCCTCCCTCTCTTCTTTTCTTTCTTCTCTTCAACAGTGGCACCATTCTCGCGCATAACACACGGCTTTGATGGAGACTTACATAACCACAAAAAGAACGGCTTTGTCACAATAACATACCGTGCCATCCCACCGATTCTAATCACAAAATGGAGACTGTACAGCTGCACGTTAATCTCGGTACGTCAAGAGGTTCCAGCCACGATCACCAAAGATACTTGGATTTGCGCAGTAAATCGAGCAAAGTACACCAAGTCCGGATTTTCTCGAACACAGCAGACAACAACGTGCCATCCCTACCGCGTCCACGCCGGACTTCCAACCAGCGCCATTTTTAACTCGCGCACTGATACACACCCGATGAGTTAGGTGACGTCACTTTTAAACTGGCACTTGATTGGCTGTGGAGGCTCCTAGCCTTCCGCCGTGGTTCAAATCGAGGTGAAATGAAATATACATTTATAAGGATTTTTTTTTTCTAGATTTTTTATAATGACGAGACGTGACAGATCTCGTGAATGGCAGGGTATATAATGGTAATTTATTAATGATGCAAGCTTCTTTGTGAGCTAATAAAGTAGGCAACTGTCAAAATGTGACGTGTATATATTTTTTTTTCGTGATTTGCATTATGTGCGAACATATGCACCTACTGGTTTCTGGCCACGCGTACCCACACCCGTTGTGGACAAACACGGTATTGTTTGTAAGCGGCGTGTTGGGTTCGGAAAATACGGTATAAGTATAACCGACGCATTCAGTGAGCGAATGGAGCCAAAGCGAGGTAACAAAAAAGGAATAAATAAAGGCGGGGAGGTGGCCGTGGAGCGACGCTTCGCCGAACAACAAGCTGCGGCAGCGTTTTGCTTGGAAGGCGAAACGGCAGCCGCGATGCTTCGTCGTTGCACGCTACGTGCGTCGTGCCGGAGCGCTGGGACGCAGCGCTAAGGATGCGTCTCCCCGAGAGAGTCTTTCGTCTTCCCGTCACAGACAGAACAAGGAGATTCGAGTGTACGGGAGCTCGGCCTGCAGCGATGCGCGATACTACGTGACGGCTAGCTGCCCCTGAAAGCCCGCAAGGCGATCTCGCGTACGCGGACGTCCCCGAAAGGCAGCCGGTCGCAGTCTGCTGGTCAGCCGCGCAGGTCTTTCCATGGTATGACAGTGGATGAGATTTGGACTTGGTGCCGCGCTCAGCAACCGAGGACGACGATCCGCTTTGATTACGACGATTGAAGGTTGACTAGCACAAAAGCCATCCACGAGGGAAAGCAATCGCCCCGCACTATAGCGGCACATTAATAGGGAGTTTTCGTAGACCGTGTTTCCCCCTCCGCTAAGCCCCTCCGCTACCCGGAACTCTACAACCAAGGCCATCGGCACGCAGGCGCAGTGGCGGTTTCTTCAGAGCGCCGAGTAAGTTAGCGCGCCGCGGCTCGGAGTAACATGGAGCGAAAGCTCGCGCTGCAGAACCCAGGGATGTTGCGTTCAATCCCCCACCCCTGCCCGTTTTGATACGTGATGCACGTTGAGGACCCCGGGCAAGCAGTGGGGTACAGGCTGGACGTATCATATACAGCGGAGACAGAAGACGCCCACCGGGGCTTACTAACCTCCTCCGTGTAAACAAACACACAATTTTATTTGCAGCGCCGCCGTTTCTGCCTCAGCGACAACTCTGTGAAGTGATCGCGTGCTTTGACTGTATACGCCGAAGGGCGGGTCTGTAGTCGAATCTTGCTCGCAGTGACTGGGTTCCGGTGGACGCGAGGGTTCCGTGTTTCGAGGGACCCAAGGTCCCGAGCCGAGTTGTTCCGAGCAAAGCCGATCAAATGAACAAGCGCGAGCGTGTTGCCCGGAACGACACTTGCACTGCTCGAGCCCACGTGCTTGACAGGGACGCTGAAAGCCCGGAGTTCGCTCTTTTGTGTTTGATCACGTGATGTAAGCCGCGGGAGTATCTCGAATCTACTCGAGCTAGAGACGAAGTAGTACAGCCAACGAACGTATACAGACGATTATGTGTGAGCGCACATACTGGAGGCCAAATCAGACTCCAGTTTCAATTTATTGATTTTTTTTTATTGGCATATTTCATTTTGACGCAGGTGTCAAGGCGGTTGGGACAAAAAGGGATTAAAAGCCCCTCATTTTAATCACCTTTTGCAGAAGCCTTCGGCCGGGACTTATGTGCAGTAAGGACGCATAGAGCGAAGAGAAAACGCGGAAGTTGGGACGTGAACAGAAAATCGCCACTAGTATGGCCGAGTCCCACTAGAGCGGCAAACAGAAACAGCCGACACCGACAAGCCGCAATTGGCATCCGAAGGTATGATGGCGGGCTTGTAATCACTTGGCCTTACTTGGGGATTACCGAGAGACTGCAAACCTGCCAAAAGTACTTCACGCGTATGCTGCACGTGCTTGAGGCTCGTCTGTGTCGGTTGTTTGTCGCTCTAGTGGGAGTCGGGCAGAAGAATCACATGGCCTCCTCGCATACTACCTGAGCACCTGGTGCTCAGGTAGTATGCCTGAGCCCTATTGGCTCCGGATGGTGTCTTAACCTCAAATCACTTATTCCGTACTTACTTCTAGACATGACCGACAGTGAATCGAAAGCACCGTCGTGAGCACATTTGTTCCCTAATCTTGTTGGAAATTTTCAAATGTCCATGAAGCCTTTCGGTGCCACGTAGCCCGACGCAAAATAGAAAAATAAAGTAAAATGCGGCAGTCAGCCAGTGGCATCAAAACGCGGAGGGGGGGGGGGGGGGGGGGGGGGATCAGCATTCCTTCTTTTCTTTTCCTCCTCCCTCTTCAGACATTTTATATTTGATCAGTGCAGATTGTTGGGCCAGTTGGTACTGGGTATTCAAAAACATGGCAGTGCTTGAGACGTGGACACGGGGACAAAGGAAGAGACTGGACAACGGAGAGCGCTGACTATTTTTGTCATGTAAACAATACGAAAGAGAAACAACCCCCCCCCCCCCCCCCCTTCCTTCCCACCATCTCCCGAATAGTTCCAAGCCCTACCTAGCCATGGGTTCCTGCCCTTGAACTAGATAGAAAAGAAACAATAAAACCGCTCCATGATCAGTCGTTCTTTCTCTGGCATTCGGTCCACACTTTATCTCTCCACGGATGGGTACCGGGCGTGTGCTTCGGCGGCATCTCTGAACTTTCCGAGTGCCCGTGTGTGGGGGTGTGTTGACTTGGCTGCGGTGTGACTTGAGAGTGATAACATTGTCTTCGGCGTTGGTCTCCGCGCCGCCTGGCCGCTGTCGTAGAGATGTTGTTTACGCCTGAACCATAGTCAGACGTTGGCTCATGTTCTGCCCTGTTCACGGGCGCCTCTGCGTCCCGAATGGTTATGCTTTTATCGTGCTTAAATCGTTATTAGCTATCTTTGAAACTTGGGCGGAGAGACCATCAGGTCGATTCAATAGATGGCACTCAATGAGGGCCATAGCTCAGCTCGCTATTCACCGCGCATCCACTACAGAGTCTACAAGTCCGAGCAAGACAAGTATTAGGGTCATGCCTCCTCAACAATCACCGAGTTCGCAGGTCGAGCAAGTGAACGCTGCATTGTGCGGGGAAGGAGTGATGTGTATCTTCGCAACATAGGATCAACGAAGTTTCGAGTGTAAAAGGGTAAAAAACGGACAGAGCAGATGTACACACACAGGGCGCTCACTGACTTTCAACTGTTTGTTAAAAAAAAAAAAAAAAGACGCCCACCGGCGTGGTCACATACAATCAAATACGTCAAATCATATTGCCACGCGCGTCGGCGAGCGACCTCGTGCCTGGCCGAGTGGTTACCGCGCTTGACTGCCGTGCGGAAAGTCTAGGTTCGATTCCAGTCGGTGGAATGTCCTTTTATTATTCTTTCAACATTGCGTTCTTCAGT
>JABSTQ010002256.1:0-18900 GCA_013358835.2 Ixodes persulcatus | reverse complement strand
TGGTCAAAGGTGGACTGCATATTTGCAATACATTGACTCACTTAAATATGTCTACTAAAATATGTAGTATAGCCGATGTCAAAAACAGAATGGCTGGGCTTCCTCCAGCACGCGCTTCTACTTTTCACCCCGCTTTGAATGGACGTGCTCACTCGAGGCTCCATGAGACGCTGAAAGTCATCGAAGTAGCAGGAGGGGCTGGGGCAGAACAACTAAGACGTCTCCTGCCGTTATCATTCCTGTCAGTGAGCCGTATACTCCAATCTCTACCTCGGCTTAACCCTGGACAGAGCTGAGGAGAATAGGCCTTGGCGAGTGCCCTTAGTGCATATGCATTTGTACAGCTGAGGCACTTTCTAATCAGTACCTTGTGTATCTTACCTTCAAAAACACATCATTTTGGGGGTGCGAAAGGAATTCTAAACCATAATTTTGTTCGTATTGTCCTATTACGCATCGACTTCTTCGACTAAATGAGGAGTCGAACCCAGCCTGTTTAAAAATATAATACCTGCCAGGTAATTGTTTTGCATTTAGTTAATATATCAGTATGGATAATATATCAGTATAATATATCAGCTCGAACAATCGCTAGGCACAAGCTGGTCGTGTGGTTACAGGCAGCAAACATCCCGGTTGGAACGTCCTACCTCGCAATGTAGGTGAATGCTAGGCCAGGGCCCCACTTACAAACGTCTATACTTTGTACCTCTTTAAGGTGGACCACTTTGACACTACAAGCCATTGCAGCAAAAACAGCGTGACACATGATTATAAGCTCGACGTACCATGGAGTCCAACTACAAGGTCACATGGCTTGCTTTCCGCACTGAATTTTTAAGGATGGCTTGAAGCTTCTGCCGTGGTTAACTTTAAGCTGAGATAGTTTGGAATAATGCTTCCGGTTTTTAGTGTTGCCCGGCACGGTTAACAATTCGGTGATATAGTGCTGCATTGAAAAGTCGATGCATTCATGACTATATCACCTAATGAATGCATGCTATCTATTAAACTCTCCGTTCCGCAGAGAAAGGAAATGCACTTTGCTTCCAATTGCAGCTGCTTCTGGAACTTCATCGTATGAAGCACCTTATGACTGCAAGCTCTGACCGATCTTGTTCTGTGGTCTGTGCAGGCCCATTGCAGGGAGTCACTCCAAGAGCCTCACCAGAACTTCCTGCCCGTGGTCGTTCTAATTTTTTTTGTAGGTATGCATCCTTTCTGTCTTTTCCTTAATGCTACTCGGGCGTTTTCTTTTCATTGTCGCCGATTTGCCTCAACATCGGTTAAGCACACTAACAGACGCTGTAAAACTGTATCCCACATATTTGTGTCAAGATAACTTTTCTTTGCTAAAGTGACAGATTTTTTTTTTATGAAAGTTGGTCTTCCTTGTTTTTATTTACAAATTTATTTCAGTCTCCACGGGCAACACTAAAACGTTATGCCAGTGTCAAGGACAAGTTCACTGCTCAAGCTTGTTCTCAACTGATTGCAAGAAATTTGTTTGTGAAAAATGGATGCCGTGAAACCTCCTTTCAGCACTTGCTCTGCAGCACGAAAAAAAAAAAGATACATAAGGTATACCCCGTTTTTCTAGACTGCTTGCTCATTCTGCAGGTCTACCTGCCATAGATGTGCTACTGGAGAGCAGGCAAACTCAATTGCTGATTTTGCCATTGCTTTTTTTAGCAGTTGTCTTAATAGTTCTTGTAAATTCAGAGATTTTCCTAAAATGCAAGCCGGGAAGAATATTTAGTTTGAGTACCCTTTAGTCAGTATAATAGATACTGTGTGCTGCTGTTAGTGCTAAGTCGAGATCGGCGCTTTTTTGGCATTTTGCTCAGAGTAGTACCCATTTTTATCGGTTAGCCTCTTGGTGCGCCAACTAAAATCTTTCTATCCGGACGCCTGCCCTTTGTTGGTACACTCTACCCTCATTCTCAGTTAGTGTATGAACTGGTATCCCCAGTCGACACTCGTTGAACATGAGGGTAGAAAAATCTTTCCATTCCAGCAGAGCCATATATGGGGTGAGTTTGGCCAGTCTATGATCTCGCCGCTGTAATGTCCCCCTCCCGAGTGAGCCAATCAGCCCACGGCGCAGAGCGAGAGGCGTGAGCGCAGGCGCGTGAACTCTTGACTGTTGCCAGCTGAGGGGGAGGGCAGCCATTTTCATTCATTCGCCTGGCGGAATGCATGGGATAGGCATACAAATTTTGGTCCTCTACTTTTATTATCAGGCTCTCGCAACAAAATGATATAATGTTATTCCTCGGTGGCTTTAAAAGCTAACGAATTGGTTCTTCCACGTTCGAACGCAAACTTTGAGTCAGGCGAAAAAGAAATAAGCCCGTAGCAGACAACCCATAGCCTCAACAGTGCTCCGCGCCGACAGCGTTGCGTCAAAATGGCGGTCGTCTCTTTGCTGCCTTCTTTCTCTCTCGCTCCTTCGGCGCTCTCCCCCCTTCCCGCCTCTCGAGCGCCTTCGTCGCCACACCCACTGGCCAAACGCCCACGCACAAGCCTCATCGGCTTATATGGGCGTTGAGCGAAATTCACTTTGACGAAACATAAAAATTGTATTGTATTGTATTGTATTGTAAACTCTCCCAGTATACGGCTGTGCATTGATGTAGTAGTATTTTTTTATAGTCTTTACGATTGAATATGAATATTCGACGAATCTTTCAGGTTGGGGTGAAAGAGGGTTAAACGAATGCGTTTAATCATTTGCCTTAATTCCATCATTTCAAGGCCTGCATGGCCTTGTCCTCGGCGGAGACTATGGCTGTGGTAGTAAAAGAGCAGTTTTTTTGTAAGTACAAGTACAAAGTGTAGAAATTAAAGGATCTATGTGCTGATCACGAAAGAATATGCCATTCATTGTAATGTATCTCTGCCAAGTACTTGATTGTGATTTGTTTATATTTTCAGCTACCTGGGTGCCTCAAGGTCTGGAGATCCTAGTGGCCACAAGCTTGGACTCAATCTTCTGTCGTCTGGCCAGGACCCAGGGGGGGAGGTAATCCCGGCAACAAGAGCATCGCAGTATCTCTCTGCCTGTGACTTGATTAGCGTCACGACAGGGGAGTCTTCGTGCCACCAGGTGTTAGGTATGCCACTCGAAATAAGCATTCTTTTTACCTGTTCCTTGAGTGAAACAGCAAAAGCACTACTAAGCCTAAAATGCAAAAGGCATATTCAAATCTTAGGTTGGATGGAGTTCCAATTACAAAAAGGAGTCTGCAGACATGATTAACATGTGAACCTAAAGCCCGCTGATGTAAGTTCAACGGTGTCACAAAAATAACTTCCCGCAAATGGCTTCGCTCGTGCTATACCCAAACAAATTTTTTAAATAATCACTGTGTTACATTGGTGTCATCAATCTTATGTGCCTATCGTGCCCAGCAGTTGGGAGATGTGAAATATAAAAAAAACAGGAACTTGCACATTGTCAGCTTTGCAAAGATTTATATAGTGAACAGAGCATAGCACGTTCTACTTAAAAAACAATTCAGTGCAGGTCTATATTGAAGGCTTACATATGTGTAATTGCTCTTCATAATGAAGTGAAAACTGCTTAAGTTGTGGCCCACTACAGGCTTTCTTTTAGTGTTAAAAAGTGTTATGGTGTTTTAAACAGCTCGCACCAAATGTCTTCTTGAAATACAAAGGTTCATGGAAATTATTATGTGGATGTTTGCAGAGAGTCATGGTGAGACCAATCTTTAATGTCAAGTGTTCCACTTATTCAGAGTTGGTTGAGCCATTAAATATTGTAGGTCGCAAATTAAATTTGTATGTGGTGCAGTGGGCACAATCATCCAAAATGACTAGCTCTAGCTGGGGAACTTTATATGTTTACTACGGCAAGATGGTTTCATAGAACAAACTATTTTATTGAACTCTTGCACTAAGCTTGTCTCTAGAAACTTTTTATATTCTTTACGATGCTGAGATAAGATTTTGGAAATAGTTTTTCTAGAACTATGGTAGATATTTCCAGTTCATCAGCATTCTTGCAAAGCATTCGAGAGAGCCAAACCCTGTAATGTACGGAGGGAACTCACCGAATGACGCGGCTGACAGTTTCAAACGGTCGGCACTGTAACAGTAACAATTGCATGTCACCTCCTTATGTAACGCTCATTGTCGCAGATCAAACTGCTTTTTCCGTCTACACTCATTTTCGGTAGAATCATTCACGGAACTCCCTCTCGAGACTGTAGCGCTTGGTACTCTGAAATAATTTGCTTGAATATAGATGCAACAGGTTTCTTTGAATGTACGTCTAACACATATTCTTCATATTGAATGTGCTAACTTTATTTATTACCATATCTATAATTGTATCCACATTCTACCTAATATTTTTATTTTGACATTTGAGTTTTCGACAGTAATTTTTTTTCACATTTGTGCTTGTCGAGCCGTACTCAAGCCAATACATCTTGTCTTTCACTATTACATCAATATATAGAAGTGTTGATGCCGAGTGAGAATTCAAGCTACCAAATCTGTCGTGCGAGTTAAGAACACAGAAAGAGCTCTATAGACAAAATTTTGTTAAAGAGGGCTGTATGGGTATCAGAATAGCACATGCCATGCTAAAAAAATGCAAACTCTTTTAGGTATGCAAGGATGACGGTGCTGCGCCATTTCTGATATGTCACAAAAAATCAGTGACGTATAGTGTTCCTCATGGATATTTAAACTGTCAAATTCAAAGCCTAAGTTCTATTCAAGAACGTTCCTCATTACAAATGTATTTAGAGATCTGAGCCACCGACCCATGCAAGACTTTGTGGCAAACATTCATTTTCATGTGCATTACGGTTTACAAGGTCTAGTCTGCATTGATTTATTGCATTCATGCTGAAACTGGGAGGTGTTCTTTGGGTATGAATAAAGAGATAAACATTTCTTGAAATCAAAATATTTGAGAACGGACAAAAGAAATGATATTAAAGCGGTATCTTAGATTCTCTTTTTTTTTGTCTTATCTCTAATTATCACTTTATTTTGTGTGAGGCATTCAGTTTTTTAGGGCGCAGGTCTTAGGTGCCCGTTCCACGGCGTTGCCATCGGCAGAACTGCCCCACTAAACTTGGCAGGAAATTGAATTAATGTAGATATCATTTGACATAATTTTTCAGCTAAATCTATTGGAGAAACTGTATTTGTTTCTGGATAATGTGACACAAAGTCATGTGACGTCATTTTCCCCGCTACATTTAGTGGGAAAACTGAATTGGTGTTGAGGTCACGTGACATCAATTTCTCTGCTAAATTTAGTGAGATAATTTTCCTGTTAAATTTATGAAAATTTCCCGCTAAATGGGAGGGAGCAGACGAGGAGGAGGGGAGGGGAAGGAGTGGCATACTCTCCCATCCTGCTCCTCAAGATCTTCGTTCTAATTTCGCATTACAAAGAATTGTAAACTTCTTTTATTTTTAATCTCATGTTTATTCAATTTTTATATCGCAGGTGCACCCGCAGCACAAATCTGGGTTGTGCTGATCCTCTACGCACAAGCTAGGAACTCCTGAGTGGCAAGAGTGGGAGTTTGGCCTGACAGCTCAAGGGACACCTTTGTTCAGTATTGAATTTATAATTATCATCTTTTGAGCAAAGTTCAGCTTTGCTGCATGCAATTCTTCTAGAAATAAATACTTGCTACTGAATTTACCACGTCACTACATTTCGCCACTGCTATTAGTGCTCCTGGAGAACCTCGGAAAAGAGCTTATTTGTGTGCAAACATCATGCTTGTTTCAGACCAATGCTGATGTAGAGACTCGCTGACATCCAGCATTCCAATGCACGCTGGATGTCTGCGAGTCTCTCCCGAAGGATGCAAGCGGGGAAGGAACCATACAGTCGTATCGTATTAGGGGACATGCTATAGGGTGTCCTTTGTATTGTAATTATAATTGTAATGATGAGTCGGCTTATTAAAGGGAAGTGCAAGACTTCTTTCAGAAAACTAGATGGAGGCTGATTCTAGTGTAGTTTTATCCCGTGAATCTAATAATCACGTTCGTTTTCTCCAAAGATATAACAAAACGTGAGAAAACACAAAAACAACTGACCAGTAGTGGCGTCGTAAGGGGATTTTTCGGCTGCCAAGCATGTGTCACTTGAGGGCCGCGCGTCCAATTGAAAGCTTTCTAGGTGTACTCTCCCGTACTGGCACCAGTTGTGAAGTCTTTTTTTTCCCCTTTTTAAAAATAGTGTGTGCATGCATAGCTTTGATTAGCGCTGAAGATGCATGAGCAGAGATTTCGAAAGCTCCTTTTGTGATGTCGCTCTCCGGGAAAGAGTGCCTCCAGTGATACTTAAAAAATTATTCTATGCAGCCTCGGTTCACCAAATTACCAAATAATTTTGATATTTGAGATTCTGGAGGTCAAATGAAGATTTAAATGTGTTTCCTCAAATACAAAACCACTCTAGCTTCCCTTTGAGTATATTATGTTCGTTAAATGTTTAATTAGTGAAAATAGGCCCATAATTCCAATTACAAAGTTGCTAAGCATCGTCGAAAAACAATAAATCAACCCTTTTCATGAATATATAAGACGGGAGCAGCATTTTACGGCATTCTAAAAAAAGGCTTAATTTGGACGCATTTCCAGATTTTGGTTTTTTATCAGAGCGCATCTTTGCACCTGCGATACTGCTGACCAGTGGCTGCAATGCGAAGCCACCTCCTCGCCTCCCTCGTAGAATGGAGGGAAGCAGGGCGCACGTGTGTTGCGCGACTAAACCCCTGGGGAACAGGACCGTAGGTGCAGAGATGCGCTCTGATAAGAAACCGAAACCTAGAAACTGATACAAATAAAGCGTTTTTACAGAATGCGTAAACTGGTACACCTGAATTATATCCTTCTAAAAAGAGTTTATTTAGTCGTTTTCAATGACTCGGCAAATTTCTAATTGAAACCATATGTTCATTTTCACTAATTAAAAAGTAACTAAAAATTTTATTTATTATCCGACTAATTGTTACGATTAGGCCCCTATACTACGTACCCCTGGACGTATAACTCACCTGCACAAACCACATTAATGTAGCTTTCACAGCCTTTCTAAACAAATATGTAAAGCTTAAAAAATCGCCCTGTATAAGAGTGAAAAGGCGATACCACCATGGTGGAGCCATATGGCTCCATCATGCTGGTATCGCTTTTTGGCTGGTATAGGATGTCCCATATTACGTTATGCTTGTATGGTTCCATCCGCCTCCATGGTTCCAACTAGATCCACTACGCTGGTATAGGATGTCCCATATTACGACACGCTTGTATGGTTCCATCCGCCTACATGGTTCCACCAAGATCCACTACGCCGGTATAGGATGTCCCATATTACGACATGCTTGTATGGTTCCGCCTACCTGTATCGTTCCGCTTTAATCGACTATACTGGGGCCGCTTTTTCGGTGGTATAGGATGTCCCATATTACGGTTACGCTTGTATGAGGCTTTTTCCATCATCTTTCCATCATCAAGATTTTTCAATAGGGTAGTAGCTGCGTTTGAGACGTTTTGTGTGTTGTTCACTTTTTCGTTCGTCGTCTTACGGTTTTTCAAAAATGAGCAACATCAGCCAGCTTGCCTTTCTACTCACTCTATCTTCAAGAATCATAGTGGCCTTAGACATCAAGAAGGCATTCGACAGCATTCCTCACAAGACGGTAACTGAAGTGGCACAAGTAAGTGGAATCCGAGGCAACATATTAAACTGTATTGAGTCCTTTCTCAAGAACCGAACGCATCAAATAATTGTTGATGGCAAAGACGCTCCTGGCGGCACAATACCGGCGTCCCACAGGGTGCTGTGATATCCACAACGCTGTTCAACCTAGCTACGACAGACCTAGCGAACGCGTTGGATGCCATTCCCAAAATCAACTTTTCTATATACGCGGACGATGTTACAATCTGGACCGTCAAACGGATGGCCGGAACGCAAAACAAAACAATACAGAAAGCCCTGAATGTAACACAGGTCTTGGCGAGACAATCAAGTCTTCATCTGTCAACCGAAAAGACCGCCTTTACGATCATCACAAAACACAAAACCACACGTTTCGATGAACAAATTCAGCATAAACTCGATGGAACCCCCACCCTAATTGCACCCATCCCCAAGGTCATAGGCGTCACCTTCGAGCAGAATGGAGGTGCGGCGACTTGGTGAAGCGAACAAAAAGCCAAAGGTCCGACGGACTGAACCTACTCCGAAAATTCTCGGCAAAGGCCTTGGGAGCACAGGCAGATCTACAAAAAAAGACTACAAAGCGCCTTCATCGTTTCGAATACGGTGTACGCCCTCAGCTACCTCCGACTTGATAGAGTGCAAGAAGAGACCCTTAATGTACTCAACAGAAGCACCATTAGAGTCATCACTGGTCTTTTCAATTTCACTCCCATTGTCAGGCTGGAAATGGCTTCCAAGCCAACGAGTTGCGAGTAAACGACTCGCAAAGATGCAGGGGCACGCTCAAAAGATTGCGCTACTCTCTCCGTAGGCCCTATTGGAAAAACGTACAAGAAACATACCTGCGGCTTGTACAGTTCTGGTATGACGCCACCATAATTCCTTGTTATTGTGGATGCAGCTAGTTTGGTTTGGCGTTTCTGCATAACTGGAGATACCGGCACCGCTATGGCTCCGCGTCTGTCTATACTGGCAGCCAGTTTGCTTGCCGATATGATTCGGTGCGAAGCTGGTATGATTTTGCGTCCGATGACGTAGGCGACCGACATCTTTCCAACACAACGCTTATACCTCAAGACCACCGGTATCACAAAATCATACATGCAGAAAGGCGACCGCCATCTTCCAACAAAAACGTCCATCATTTACCACCGGTATCGTTACATATACCCATACATGTCGAAACGGAACATAGACCGACGTTGAGCTCACACGAATTCCTCGGTCAACTCTTCACGGCGACGTCTTGGGGCGACTGTCTCGAATAATGTGTACCACAAGTATTCGACAGCCGCACCAGCCGTACCGCATAGCAAAGCCAACGTGCACGGCAACAAACCGATCGTGACACCAAGCCGAGGATACCGCGTCACCGGTCGACAGCGGCAAACGGCCCGTTGCTCGTACCGTGACTCGTACACGGCCAACTCGGCGTCTTTTCGTGGCTCCTCTCGTCGCAACCAGCTACAACCCCACGATTCCGCAACCGAAGCCGGCGTCGGCTAAAAGCGAAACGTAAAGCGGCCGCCCAGTGACTTCCGCTTCCGCTGCTCGGCTTCCCCGCTTCCCGTCGCGGAGAAGATGGCGGAGGCGTAGCTGCGTGGGGGACGTCGGCTCGTTGTACGTTGTACGGAACAGATGTTTGGCGGTCCGTTTCTACTGCGACTCTGGTTCTCAACTCGACGGCGCCTCTCATAGTTCACCCAGGTGTGGTCAGCCTGGGTCAGCGCAGCGCGGCCCGCTTTCCTCGTCCGATCCCCGGACCGTCGACGACTTCGAAGTTCGTCCGGTAGGCCTAGGATCCGAAGGTGTCTGTCTCTCCGTGAAGCGGTAAGCGAATCTCGTCCCCTTTCTGTTCTACTTTTAAATTAAGTTAGGTGCGCTTCAGTGTAAGCATGCGTGCCAAGTGTTCGTGACAATTTTGAGCTAGAATAATTGTGCTTCATCACGGTTTGTCATTTACCGAAAATGTAAATCGAGCCGATGAACGAGGAGCCATGCTTGAAAACGATGTACGATGTTAACTTCTCAGCACGCATGCTGCGAGCCTGAGACATCAGTGTTGGACCGTGTTGGTTTGTAGGACAGATTGAGGGCCCATCGTCTTGTCTAAAGCCCCTATATGTGCCGTGATCTAGAAAAATTGTGTTGCTCGTGTGTAATTACACGAACGCGTGTAGTAATAATAATTACACGAACGCGTGCCGGTACCACGACCTACGCCGGTACGAAACTCATCCAGGTCGAAACGGGCAGCGGGTGGGGGTAACTTTATTTTTTATCTCGAGTTCCGTCGGACGTAACTTTTCACATTGGGTTATGTCGGACGTAACTTGAAACCTTGGGGTAAAGATACGTCGGACGTAACTTTAAGTTTTATTTGGAGTTTCGTGGGACGTACCGTATTTACTCGAAAATAGGTAGACCACGAAAATAGGTCGACCCGTATTTATTGAACCCACCGAGAATAATAAAAAAAATAATTCAAATATAGGTCGACCTTTTTTTATTTTTAAGAACAGGGGAAAGGTTGGGCAAAAGAAAGAAATAAACAAACCTTTATTTACAGCACTCGCAGCTAAATCACGGGGCGATGCCAAAAACTTAATCACCGTCAGAACTTCTGGACATGTCATCGTCGTCCGAAGCTTCGTCAGCTTGATAGACATTCTCGCAAATTCGTAACAATACCTCACTCACACCGTTGTAAAATGACCACAAGAAGAAACGAAAGAAGGTGGAGACGGGCGAAGCGACGAAAGACAAAATACAAAGACGCAAGCAACGCCGCGAGTCGAGCCGCCTTAAGCAACAAACAAAAGTAACCTCCTTTTTTTCCTTTTTTTTGTGTGCGCGTTTGCGAGGATGGAGGGCAAAGTGCATGGCGCATCGCGTTCCTCTCCCTCCCCTTCCCCGTTGCCCAGCGAGGGGAACGCTACAGGCGCGATGGCGAAACCCGACGCCCGAGGGATGCGTGCGCGCGGCGGACGGGCCGTCGGCTGCTGCTGTTTTGGGTTGTTTCCGTGCACCAAAAGCTTTTTGAAACGAGAAGCGGCGCGGCTCTACGGCAACGCCGGCTCGGTGACTCGATAGCTCCATGCTCCCGGTAGGGTCGCGAAATTTGGTCGCGAATGTAGGTCGAAATTCTTTGGTCACGATTTCCGAAAAAAAAAAGGTCGACTTATATTCAAATAAATACGGTAACTTTAATTTTTATTTTGGGTTATGTCGGACGTAACTCGAATGCTTGACGTAAAGTTACGTTGGGCGTAACTTTAATTTTTATTTCGGGTTCCGTCGGACGTAACGTTAGACACTGCGTTACACTTATGCAAAACGGGGGCTGCTGGTTCGTCATATAAACCAACCATTTCTGTGTTTAATTAAAACACATCACTGACCTAAAAAATCCTGCTATCCTAGAGTTTATGCTATAGGAATGTATCACTTCAAATAAATTTGTTAATTTCTACTTTTAGCCCCTGCCCCGCCAGGTACAACATCTGGCCTAAAGCAGTGTTTCGGATCTCCTTCCAAGACCTGAGGCGGGTCGTCATTCAATCCAGGAGTCGTGTTGCTGGTGCTTCTTACTGGATGGTGCTACCGAGGGACAAGTTATCATGCTTGAGGAAGGCAAGTATGGCAAGTATGGCCGCCGTAAGTACACATATTGTTTTTACCTTTGCTCGAATCCACTTTTAAGAAATGCACAGTTCGCATGTGCGCATCTCTCAATGCTTCTATAGTCGGCGTTTTGTTATTCCGGAATGCTCCCAACTCTGTCAGCTCTAGTTTCTCTAGACCATGCAAATGAGATGCAACACTAAACCACATGCTCTCGCAAAAGTGCTGAGCTGAAGCACTGTAGAAGCTACTCTAGCCTTTACAATGCAACACAAAATAGTTGACGCCAAGTATATCTAGTTTTGAGACTGCGTTTTACCAAAAGCTCTGCCGAAACAAATCTGCCACCTTATAGGGAGTGCAAAAGAACCTCGCGTGCCTAACCTGGAGAAGGGCGTTTTTTTTTTGCATAGGCCAATTTTTTTAAACCAATACCTTCAGCCTCCTTGAAATGTTAACATCATGTGACACACGGAAGTACTGTAAACCCTTTAATGTTGGCGAGCCCTTAATTTTCGCGGCCTTTAATTTTGCGAAATTTAGTGGCCGCGATTATGTCCTCTGTGACCAATTTGAGAAGAAATAGGGGCTACAAAGAGAAGGGGTTTGCTGTACATCGGAGAAAAGAGGAGGTCACTTTTGTTCGTAGGCAAGAGTAAAACCAACAACAACAATCATGGTGTCGTCCCTTTGTGAGCCTATCTGTGTCTATTGAATGATATGAATTTTATCTTGGTTCATTAAACGTTGTAGCCTGTACGTTGTGGGATGTCGTCTTCAACACAAACAGTGGTTTTCCTCTGAAGCAGGCAGCATGGACGCGTGCCGCAGCACAACAGAGTTCATTTGCAGGTTGTACCGCAGTTTAAAGGAGGATTCGCACAATATGGGGGAATCACGATTCAGTGGTCTACCTCGGGCGTGGACAGGATTTGCTCATTCTAAAAAATTTTCGCTAGAAATCGGGGATTTGCGACGAATGTACCCGCATGGTTGAAAGGGCCAGGCAAGCCTTGCGAGCGCTTTGTTTTCTAGCCTCTCAGTCCTGAACCCACTCGCGCACCAAAGTGTAGATGTTCCGATAGGCAGGAGCACTTTTTTGGAAAATGGTGGATGGCAATACGCATAGACTGTTGTTATCCTTATCAAAATTCTGTATTATGGTCAAAGGTGGACTGCATATTTGCAATACATTTACTCACTTAAAAATATGTCATACTAAAAATATGTAGTATAGCCGATGACAAAAACAGAATGGCTGGGCTTCCTCCAGCACGCGCTTCTACTTTTCACCCCGCTTTGAATGGACGTGCTCACTCGAGGCTCATGAGACGCTGAAACGTCATCGAAGGTAGCAGGGGGGCTGGTGGCAGAACAACTAAGACTTCTCCCTGCCTTTCTCATTCTGTCAGTGAGCGTGTACTCCCATACTCTAACTCGGCTTAACCTGGACAGAGCTGAGGAGAATAGGCTTGGCGAGTGCCCTTAGTGCATATGCATTTGTACAGCTGAGGCACTTTCTAAATCAAGTACCTTGTGTATCTTACCTTCAAAAACACATCATTTTGGGGGTGCGAAAGGAATTCTAACCCATAATTTTGTTCGTATTGTCCTATTACGCATCGACTTCTTCGACTAAATGAGGAGTCGACCCAGCCTGTTTAAAAATATAATGCCTGCCAGGTAATTGTTTTGCATTTAGTTAATATATCAGTATGGACAAATACTCAGCTCGAACAATCGCTAGGCACAAGCTGGTCGTGTGGTTACAGGCAGCAAACATCCCGGTTGGAACGTCCTACCTCGCAATGTAGGTGAAGGCTAGGCCAGGGCCCCACTTACAAACGTCTATACTTTGTATCTCTTTAAGGTGGACCACTTTTGACACTACAAGCCATTGCAGCAAAAACAGCGTGACACATGATTATAAGCTCGACGTACCATGGAGTCCAACTACAAGGTCACATGGCTTGCTTTCTGCACTGAATTTGCAAGGATGGCTTGAAGCTTCTGCCGTGGTTAACTTTAAGCTGAGATAGTTTGGAATAATGCTTCCGGTTTTTAGTGTTGCCCGGCACGGTTAACAATTCGGTGATATAGTGCTGCATTGAAAAGTCGATGCATTCATGACTGTATCACCTAATGAATGCATGCTATCTATTAAACTCTCCGTTCTGCAGAGAAATGAAATGCACTTTGCTTCCAATTGCAGCTGCTTCTGGAACTTCATCGTATGAAGCACCTTATGACTGCAAGCTCTGACCGATCTTGTTCTGTGGTCTGCGCAGGCCCATTGCAGGGAGTCACTCCGAGAGCCTCACCAGACCTTCCTGCCCGTGGTCGTTCTAAATTTTTTTTTGTAGGTATGCATCCTTTCTGTCTTTCCCTTAATGCTACTCGGGCGTTTTCTTTTCATTGTCGCCGATTTGCCTCAACATCGGTTAAGCACACGAATAGACGCTGTAAAACTGTATCCCACATATTTGTGTCAAGATAACTTTTCTTTGCTAAAGTGACAGATTTTTTTTATGAAAGTTGGTCTTCCTTGTTTTTATTTACAAATTTATTTGAGTCTCCACGGGCAACACTAAAACGTTATGCCAGTGTCAAGGACAAGTTCACTGCTCAAACTTGTTCTCAACTGAATTGCAAGAAATTTGGTTGTGAAAAATGGATGCCGTGAAACCTCCTTTCAGCACTTGCTCTGCAGCACGAAAAAAAAAAGATACATAGGACATACCCTGTTTTTCTAGACTGCTTGCTCATTCTGCAGGTCTACCTGCCATAGATGTGCTACTGGAGAGCAGGCAAATTCAATTGCTGATTTTGCCATTGCTTTTTTTAGCAGTTGTCTTAATAGTTCTTGTAAATTCAGAGATTTTCCTAAAATGCAAGCCGGGAAGAATATTTAGTTTGAGTACCCTTTAGTCAGTATAATAGATACTGTGTGCTGCTGTTAGTGCTAAGTCGAGATCGGCGCTTTTTTGGCATTTTGCTCAGAGTAGTACCCATTTTTATCGGTTAGCCTCTTGGTGCGCCAACTAAAATCTTTCTATCCGGACGCCTGCCCTTTGCTGGTACACTCTACCCTCATTCTCAGTTAGTGTATGAACTGGTATCCCCAGTCGACACTCGTTGAACATGAGGGTAGAAAAATCTTTCCATTCCAGCAGAGCCATATATGGGGTGAGTTTGGCCAGTCTATGATCTCGCCGCCGTAATGTCCCCCTCCCGAGTGAGCCAATCAGCCCGCGGCGCAGAGCGAGAGGCGTGAGCGCACGCGCGTGAACTCTTGACTGTTGCCAGCTGAGGGGGAGGGCAGCCATTTTCATTCATTCGCCTGGCGGAATGCATGGGATAGGCATACAAATTTTGGTCCTCTACTTTTATTATCAGGCTCTCGCAACAAAATGATATAATGTTATTCCTCGGTGGCTTTAAAAGCTAACGAATTGGTTCTTCCACGTTCGAACGCAAACTTTGAGTCAGGCGAAAAAGAAATAAGCCCGTAGCAGACAACGCATAGCCTCAACAGTGCTCCGCGCCGACAGCGTTGCGTCAAAATGGCGGTCGTCTCTTTGCTGCCTTCTTTCTCTCTCGCTCCTTCGGCGCTCTCCTCCCTTTCCGCCTCTCGAGCGCCTTCGTCGCCACGCCCACTGGCCAAACTCTCCCAGTATACGGCTGTGCATTGATGTAGTAGTATTTTTTTGTAGTCTTTACGATTGAATGTGAATATTCGACAGAAATCTTTCAGGTTGGGGTGAAAGAGGGTTAAACGAATGCGTTTAATCATTTGCCTTAATTCCATCATTTCAAGGCCTGCATGGCCTTGTCCTCGGGGGAGACTATGGCTGTGGTAGTAAAGGAGCAGTTTTTTTGTAAGTACAAGTACAAAGTATAGAAATAAAAGGATCTATGTGCTGATCACGAAAGAATATGCCATTCATTGTAATGTATCTCTGCCAAGTACTTGATTGTGATTTGTTTATATTTTCAGCTACCTGGGTGCCTCAAGGTCTGGAGATCCTAGTGGCCACAAGCTTGGACTCAATCTTCTGTCGTCTGGCCAGGACCCAGGGGGGAGGTAATCCCGGCAACAAGAGCATCGCAGTATCTCCCTGCCTGTGACTTGATTAGCGTCACGACAGGGGAGTCTTCGTGCCACCAGGTGTTAGGTATGCCACTCGAAATAAGCATTCTTTTTACCTGTTCCTTGAGTGAAACAGCAAAAGCACTACTAAGCCTAAAATGCAAAAGACATATTCAAATCTTAGGTTGGATGGAGTTCCAATTACAAAAAGGAGTCTGCAGACATGATTAACATGTGAACCTAAAGCCCGCTGATGTAAGTTCAACGGTGTCACAAAAATAACTTCCCGCAAATGGCTTCGCTCGTGCTATACCCAAACAATTTTTTAAATAATCACTGTGTTACGTTGGTGTCATCAATCTTATGTACCTATCGTGCCCAGCAGTTGGGAGATGTGAAATATAAAAAAAACAGGAACTTGCACATTGTCAGCTTTGCAAAGATTTATATAGTGAACAGAGCATAGCACGTTCTACTTAAGAAAACAATTCAGTGCAGGTCTATATTGAAGGTTCACATATGTGTAATTGCTCTTCATAATGAAGTGAAAACTGCTAAAGTTGTGGCCCACTACAGGCTTTCTTTTAGTGTTAAAAAGTGTTATGGTGTTTTAAACAGCTCGCACCAAATGTTTTCTTGAAATACAAAGGTTCATGGAAATTATTATGTGGATGTTTGCAGAGAGTCATGGTGAGACCAATCTTTAATGTCAAGTGTTCCACTTATTCAGAGTTGGTTGAGCCATTAAATATTGTAGGTCGCAAATTAAATTTTTATGTGGTGCAGTGGGCACAATCATCCAAAATGACTAGCTCTAGCTGGGGGAACTTTATATGTTTACTACGGCAAGATGGTTTCACAGAACAAACTATTTTATTGAACTCTTGCACTAAGCTTGTCTCTAGAAACTTTTTATATTCTTTACGATGCTGAGATAAGATTCTGGAAATAGTTTTTCTAGAACTACGGTAGATATTTCCAGTTCATCAGCTTTCTTGCAAAGCATTCGAGAGAGCCAAACCCTGTAATGTACGGAGGGAACTCACCGAATGACGCGGCTGACAGTTTGAAACAGTCGGCACTGTAACAGTAACAATGGCATGTCACCTGCTTATGTAACGCTCATTGTCGCAGATCAAACTGCTTTTTCCGTCTACACTCATTTTCGGTAGAATCATTCACGGAACTCCCTCTCGAGACTGTAGCGCTTGGTTCTCCGAAGTAATTTGCATGAATATAGATGCAACAGGTTTCTTTGAATGTACGTCTAACACATATTCTTCATATTGAATGTGCTAACTGTATTTATTACCATATCCATAATTGTATCCACATTCTACCTAATATTTTTATTTTGACATTTGAGTTTTCGACAGTACTTTTTTCACATTTGTGCTTGTCGAGCCGTACTCAAGCCCATACATCTTGTCTTTCACTATTACATCAATATATAGAAGTGTTGATGCCGAGTGAGAATTCAAGCTACCGAATCTGTCGTGTGAGTTAAGAACACAGAAAGAGCTCTATAGACAAAATTTTGTTAAAGAGGGCTGTATGGGTATCAGAATAGCACATGCCATGCTAAAAAAATGCAAACTCTTTTAGGTATGCAAGGATGACGGTGCTGCGCCATTTCTGATATGTCACAAAAAATCAGTGACGTATAGTGTTCCTCATGGATATTTAAACTGTCAAATTCAAAGCCTAAGTTTTATTCAAGAACGTTCCTCATTACAAATGTATTTAGAGATCTGAGCCACCGACCCATGCAAGACTTTGTGGCAAACATTCATTTTCATGTGCATTACGGTTTACAAGGTCTAGTCTGCATTGATTTATTGCATTCATGCTGAAACTGGGAGGGGTTCTTTGGGTATGAATAAAGAGATAAACATTTCTTGAAATCAAAATATTTGAGAACGGACAAAAGGAATGATATTAAAGCGGTATCTTAGATTCTCTTTTCTTTGTCTTATCTCTAATTATCACTTTATTTCGTGTGAGGCATTCAGTTTTTTAGGGCGCAGGTCTTAGGTGCCCGTTCCACGGCGTCGCCATCGGCATAACTGCCCCACTAAACTTGGCAGGAAATTGAATTAATGTAGATATCATTTGACATTAATTTTTCAGCTAAATCTATTGGAGAAACTGTATTTGTTTCTGGCTAACGTGACACAAAGTCATGTGACGTCATTTTCCCCGCTACATTTAGTGGGAAAACTGAATTGGTGTTGAGGTCACGTGACATCAATTTCTCTGCTAAATTTAGTGAGATAATTTTCCTGTTAAATTTATGGAAATTTCCCGCTAAATGGGAGGGAGCAGACGAGGAGGAGGGGAGGGGAAGGAGTGGCATACCCTCCCATCCTCCTCCTCAAGATCTTCGTTCTAATTTCGCATTACAAAGAATTGTAAACTTCTTTTATTTTTAATCTCATGTTTATTCAATTTTTATATCGCAGGTGCACCCGCAGCACAAATCTGGGTTGTGCTGATCCTCTACGCACAAGCTAGGAACTCCTGAGTGGCAAGAGTGGGAGTTTGGCCTGACAGCTCAAGGGACACCTTTGTTCAGTATTGAATTTATAATTATCATCTTTTGAGCAAAGTTCAGCTTTGCTGCATGCAATTCTTCTAGAAATAAATACTTGCTACTGAATTTACCACGTCACTACATTTCGCCACTGCTATTAGTGCTCCTGGAGAACCTCGGAAAAGAGCTTATTTGTGTGCAAACATCATGCTTGTTTCAAACCAATGCTGATGTAGAGACTCGCTGACATCCAGCATTCCAATGCAACGCTGGATGTCTGCGAGTCTCTCCCGAAGGATGCAAGCGGGGAAGGAACCATACAGTCGTATCGTATTAGGGGACATGCTATAGGGTGTCCTTTGTATTGTAATTATAATTGTAATGATGAGTCGGCTTATTAAAGGGAAGTGCAAGACTTCTTTCAGAAAACTAGATGGAGGTTGATTCTAGTGTAGTTTTATCCCGTGAATCTGAATATCACGTTCGTTTTCTCCAAAGATATAACAAAACGTGAGAAAACACAAAAACAACCGACCAGTAGTGGCGTCGTAAGGGGATTTTTCAGGCTGCCAAGCATGTGTCGCTTGAGGGCCGCGCGTCCAATTGCAAGCTTTCTAGGTGTACTCTCCCGTACTGGCACCAGTCGTGAAGTCTTTTTTTCCCCTTTTTAAAAATAGCGTGTGCATGCATAGCTTTGATTAGGCGCTGAAGATGCAGTGAGCAGAGATTTCGAAAGCTCCTTTTGTGATGTCACTCTCCGGGAAAGAGTGCCTCCAGTGATACTTTAAAAATTATTCTATGCAGCCTCGGTTCACCAAATTACCAAATAATTTTGATATTTGAGATTCTGGAGGTCAAATGAGAAGAAGTTTAATGTGTTTCCTCAAATACAAAACACTCTAGCTTCCCTTTAAGTATAGG
>JABSTQ010002255.1:0-69146 GCA_013358835.2 Ixodes persulcatus | reverse complement strand
AGCGGACCCCTAATGGAATACATGTAACCCAGTGCGAACCTTCTATACTCCAAGGATGGTTCATTAGCTTCTACGTACAGACTAGGTACTGGGGAGGTGCGGAACGCACCAGTAGCTAAACGCAACCCCTGATGGTGAATGGGGTCCAACATCTTCAAAGCCGATGCCCGGGCTGAACCATACACTATGCAACCATAGTCAAGCCGGGAACGGACGACAGAGCGATATATGCGTAATAAACACAGTCGGTCCGAGCCCCATGCCACATGAGATAAAACCTTAAGATGTTGAGAGATTTCAGACATTTCAGTTTAAGACTCTTAATATGTGGAATAAAAGTGAGTTTTTAATCAAATATGAGACCCAGAAACTTGTGTTCACTTTTTATGGAAATTGGAGTACCATACATACTCAAAACTGGATCATGGCAAATTCCACGCCGACGAGAAAAGCGAACACAAGCCGTTTTTTCAGGCGAAAATCTAAAACCATTTGTATCAGCCCATTTGATCAAGTTATTGACCGTAAGTTGAACTCGACGTTCACAAATCGACAAGTTACAGGACGAGACGGAGATCTGCAAGTCGTCAACATATATAGAATATTGTACTGAAGGTGGTATTACACGAGTAATTGAATTTAACTTAATGATGAAAAGAGTGACACTGAGCACGCCTCCCTGGGGGACTCCATTTTCCTGTATGAACTCTCTTGAAAGTGTTGTCCCCAGCTTCACACGAAAGGTACGGTGCTCCAAGTAACTTTGAATGGCGGCTAACATACGACCTCGAACACCGAAACTGAACAAGTCTTGCAGTATACCAAACCGCCAAACCGTGTCATAAGCCTTCTCTAAATCAAAGAAAACAGAAAGGCATTGTTGCCTGTTCACAAATGCCTCCCGCACAGCAGTCTCAAAACGAACTAGATGATCAACTGTGGTCCGAGCTGAACGGAAACCACACTGGTACTTATCAAGTAGGTTGTTTCTCTCCAAGTAAAACATAAGTCTCTTATTAATCATTCGCTCCATAGTCTTTGAAATACAGCTAGTTAAAGCTATGGGTCTAAAGCTAGATGAACATGAGGGATCTTTGCCTGGCTTTAGCACTGGTACAATGATAGCAACCTTCCAAGAGGATGGAAAGTGACCCTCGAGCCAAACTCTATTAAAAAGGTACAGAATAAGTTCCAGGGTGGACGGATGAAGATGCTCAAGCATTTTATAATGAATCCCATCTGGTCCAGGTGCAGACTGCTTGGATGGAAGAGCCGACTGAAGTTCGTGTAATGTGAATGGAGCATTATATGGTTCTCTCGTAGCCCCGAATGTGGTCACAGTCTTTTTTTCAGCCTGCAATTTGTATCGCTGGAAATTTTGAGTATAATGCTCGGAACTCGATACAAATTCGAAGTGTTCCCCTAGGATGTCTGCCTGCTCTTTCAGACTCTCAGGGCATATTCCATTTCGACTTAAAAGTGGGACAGAAAATGCCCGGTAAGAACCATCGAATTTATGCACTCGGTCCCAAATTTCTTTCAGGGATGCACTGCTATTAATAGAGGAAGCATATCCTCTAAAGCTTTGCCGCTTAGCGTGCCTTCGGATGTACCTTGCCTGTGCCCTCATTCTTTTGAAATTAATAACGTTGCTCGGTGTAGGATACCGCCTAACAATTCCCCATGCTTTGTTTTGTTTCTTTTTAGCCTCTCGGCAGTCTTCATTCCACCACGGCTTTGGCCTTTTAGGAAGATGGGTGGATGCCATCGGTATGGCAATCATTGCAGCTTCCAGGATGTGCTTTGTAAGATGATTTGTTGCTTCGTCAATAGAGAGTTGATGGAGAGATGAAACAGCTAAAAGAGATGATTGCTTAAAACGTGCCCAGTCAGCTTTTTCGAACTTCCACCGAGGTGAACGCGATGAAAGAGTGACGTGAGAATGATTCAACTCTAAAATTAGAGGAAAGTGGTCACTTCCAAATGGGTTTGGGATGACCTTCCATGAAAGCAAAGGTAATATTAAAGGGTGACAAATGGATAAGTCTATACAAGTAAAAGTATGAGTGGTAGAACTAAAATATGTAGCTTCATTTGAGTTAAGTAGGCACAATCCCGAGGAAAGAAGAAAGCGCTCAATGAGAGCCCCTCTGGGATCTCGTCTGCCACTACCCCACAAAGGATTGTGTGCATTAAATTCTCCCAAAAGTAAAAAAGGTGGTGGAAGCTGACTAACAAGGTCTTCAAGCTCTTCAATCTTTAGCTGATAACTGGGGGGTATATATAAAGAACAAACTGTAATTATACGATCTAACAAAACGCGGGCTGCCACAGCCTCCAGCGAAGTCTGCAGAGTCACCTCGCTACATGGGGTGGATCGTTGCACTACAACTGCAACGCCTCCAGATGAATGAACTGCTTGTATCCGGTCCTTGCGAAACACCTGGAAGTACTTTAATATATTAGTGTGGCTCGCGTTTAGATGTGTTTCCTGCAAGCAAAATGCAATGGGGCCGTGATCATCTAGCAGCTGGCTCACATCGTCATAGTTAGAAAGGAGGCCTCTACAGTTCCATTGAAGAAAAAGAGACATTGGTATTCTAAAACGAAGTCAGAACGAGATATATATATATATACCAGAGATAGCTAAAACATATATTTACGGGGCTTTTGGTGCCTCAACACGTGGGATTGTTTTTCTCTTAGCAGTGTCCTTTGGTCGTCCTACAACCTCAGAGGAGACCAGAGGAAGAGACTCTGCTTCAGGAAGAGACTGGTCGTCTTCAGAGAGCGGTAGGCTCTCGTCCATTTTTTCGTCCGGCGAGAGCGTTGGGCCCTTGGGCGGAGGAGGTTGTTCTGTCCGCCTGGGCTTCTGGTGGCTGCAGGAAGCACGAGGAGGGAGCCCTCGACTCCTGCCAGAAGGGCCAGCTAGGGCCACTGATGGCACCTCTTGTACCTTGGAGGGAGTGGTACCCTCCCTGGAGGGTACAGCTCCCTTAGAAAATAAAGGTGACTGAGTGTGCGTCACCTTCAGAGGTTCGGAAGGGGACCCCTGTGGAGAGGACAGGTCATCCGGGGAAGTCTGTGTCTCCACAGATGCCGTAGACAGTGGGGGTCCCCTCAACACTGCCTGGGCATAAGAACCTCTTGCCTGAAAGGCAAACTGTTCTTTGGCTGCTTGGTAGCTAAGGTTATGCTTTACTTTAAAAGTCAAGACTTCCATTTCCTCTTTCCATTTTGGGCAGGAGCGAGAAAAGGCGGGGTGAGCTCCGCTACGGTTCACACATTTGACTTCATTTTCACAGATGTCTGCTACATGGTCAGTACCACCGCACTTTCCACACGTTTCTCGGCCGCGGCAGTTTAGGAACCATGCCCGAAACGCTGGCAGCGAAAACACCGCTGAGGATTCGGGATGAAAGGGCGGACTCTACAATTCAAGTAACCTGCCTTCACGGTGGATGGAAGAGCATGAAGTTCAAAAGTGAGTATCAGATGGCGGGTTGGTTTTTCTTGTCCGTCACGTTTTAAGGTGATTCGTCGTACAGCAACAACAGCATTTTTGCGCAGACCTTCGAGGATCTCGTCTTCACTGCATTCAAGAAGGTCATCTTCTGAGATGACACCGCGAACAGTGTTCAGGGTACGGTGGGGGGTGACAGTAACTGGGTAATCTCCCACGCTTGTCATTTTTAAGAGTGCTGTGCTCTGCGGCTTATTTTCCACTTCAACAAGAAGGTCTCCAGCAAGCTTCTTTGCTTTATAACATTTTCCAATCACTTGTTCCAAATGCTTTGCAATAACAAAGGGAGAAACTTTAGACAAATGCACAGTGTCACTTGTAGAGTGAACTACAAGAAATCTAGGATATTTTTCTGGTTCATCAGCTTTTTCGAAAGTAGGGGGAGCGGGGCGAACCCTTTTGGGGGGTCGCTCTGCTCGGGGTTTAGAAGAGAGGGACGCCATAAAAAGGCAAAGGATGTTCGGAATCTGTGGCGCGCCGCCCACCACGGAGCCCAACGAGGGAATAGGTAACACCCCATAACAAATATGGCTTTGCTGGAAGCATTACTCTATTAGCGCTACCCAGAAACTATAACCAAGTGTGGATCTGGACGAGAGTATCTGTCACCACCCAAGGTTAGCCCTTGCCGCCAAAGGAGTTGAAAAAGGAAAGAAGAGAAATAAGAAGAGTGAAAAGAAGGAGAAGACAAAGGTGAGAGAAGGGAGGGGATAGTAGAAGGAGTGGCGACTAGACTGAATCATCCTGGCCGGGCCTTACCAGGACTCCCGTCTATGAGAAGCGGGGGCCGAAGTGGTGTATTGCCTCACCCGGGGGGCCCCGAAGGGTCCGAAACCTACCCCGGGCTCGGCTCAACCACCAGGATGCCCTTTTCCCCAGACACGGGAAAGCCACGCACAGCCATACGTGGGCGGGCGAACCCGCATGGCTCGGGGTCCGTGGAGACGCCACTCTCCAAACACCTGCTTTCACAGGTGCCCCCTGCGGGGAACACACGTGGTCTCAATCTCGTCGATCTCGTCTTGAATTTCGCAACCTGAGGAGCTGCTTTAGCGATTTGCTTTGTTGTCAGTCGTCAGCGTCGCCGAGACAGACAACGCGTACTTGCGGAGCTGAAATGGCTGCCGCACCAGCTAAGGCGCGGCGTTTTCACTACGAGGCCGAAGAAAGTTTGTTTATTTCCCGAGACGAACGGCAACAGAGCCGCTTCGCGTACTTTTGGTGTGCCCGAAACTTGTGTTCGTGACTGGTGAAAGCAAAGAGAAAAGATCTTCGCAAGCAAGTCGACCCGGAAAGGATTCAACGGGCCACGGACAGGGCGGTTTCCCAGCGTCGAAGATGTCCTGGCCGACTACGTGAAGAATCTGAGAGCCGACCAGATGCCGGTGACAACTGAGATAGTGAAAGTCAAAGCTCTCGAGCTAGCTCGCCTCCAAGCACCTTCAAGGCCAGCAGAAACTGGATAACAAAGTTCATGAAAAGGAAAGGGTTTTCCCTTCGGAGGCGGACTGGAATCTGCCAGAAGCTGCCTGAAGCTTACGAAGAGAAGCTTGTAGCCTTCCAACGGTTCGTAATATCAATGCGCCAGAAGCATGGCTATCTGCTGGGACAAACCGGAAATGCAGACCAGACACCGATGTACTTCGACATGCCCGCCAACACAACAGTGGAGGTGAAGGGAGCTAAACAAGTTCGCGTGCCTGTCCTCTGGACACGAGAAGACGCGGGTGACGGCAATGCTCTGTTGCACTGCGGACGGTCACAAGTTGCCTCAATATTTGATCTTTAAGCGGAAGACGCTTCCGAAAGACGTGACATTTCCTCGAAACGTCATTGTGCGAGCCAACGAAAAAGGGTGGATGGACACTAATCTGGTCATCGATTGGATAAACTGTGTGTGGCGGAAAAGGCCCGGCGCCAACCTGGGAGTGCGTGCGATGCTTGTGCTCGACGCATTCAAGTGCCACCTCGACCAGGGCGTGAAGGATAAACTTGCCGCGTGCAACACGGACCTTGTCGTCATCCCAGGCGGCATGACCTCCCAGCTTCAGCCACTGGATGTGTGCCTCAACAAACCCGTGAAGGACCGGGTGCGGGTACTCTACAACGAGTGGCTGATTAACGGCCCTCACACATTCACTCCCGCCAAAAGACTGATGCGCGCGTCTCTAGAAGAGATGGCTGGATGGCTTTTGGAGGCGTGGAGCACAATCCCATCTGCTATGGTCGAGTGCTCGTTCAAGAAGTGCGGAATTTCGAACGCGAAGGACGGCATCGAGGACGACATGCTGTGGCACGTGGAGAGCGACAGAGAGCTGTCCGAGAGTGAGGACGAGTGATGTGCTTACGAGCACAGTGCTTTCATGTAAATAAACTTCGCTTGTTCTTTGTGCACAAACACTGATTTTTCTTGCGCATGAAAACCGGGTGCGCGTTAGAATCGTGGTCACGTTAGAATCCTCATTTGTGGGTATGAAAACGGGGTGCGCGTTAGAATCGGGGGCGCGTTAGAATCGGGTAATTACGGTAGCTACCGTCCACCTGGCACCTGACGCTGAGCCTCCTTTTCAGGAGGATCCAGCTGCCATCCGTCCAGACTCCGATTCCGAGCCTGCGCCACTGGTGGTTCCAACTGTCCCGGCAGCCGAGCAGCAACAGGTTCCTGCTCGACGTGCTCAGCTGCCAAGAGAGAGGCGGGCCCCAGACCGCTATTGCAGTTACGTTTAAAAACTTTCAAGAAATATTGTTCCCAAATATCAAACTGTATAAACTGTTGACTTGCAATGTATTTCTAAATATACAAAATATTGATTGTTTTTTACTTCA
The DNA here is from genome assembly GCA_013358835.2 of Ixodes persulcatus. Classification (NCBI taxonomy): domain Eukaryota; kingdom Metazoa; phylum Arthropoda; class Arachnida; order Ixodida; family Ixodidae; genus Ixodes; species Ixodes persulcatus. The sequence goes on along the minus strand of JABSTQ010002255.1, from coordinate 62,797 downwards.
GTTGTTTTCAAGTTGGACATAGCCATCGCTGGCTGCGAACTCCCTTGAATAGTCCCATTGCACGGTCACGGTTTGGAGCGATTGATGACGTTTTGCAGCGTCGCATTGTGAAACAGCCGTCGGCCGCTCTTAGGCGCGGCTGTGTGTATGTTTTCCTTCTTTTTTAGCACTGCAGATGCTTTAAAGCAAGAGCAGCCATGCATGGCCTTAAATAAAGACCGTTTTCTCAACTCAACTCAACTCAGCCAACTTAGAGCGCTAACATACTAACCATTTACTAACCTACTTAATGTTCTTTTTAATGAAAGAAATATGTTGCGTCGTAGTTTCGGCTTCTGTATTAACTCTGTAACCTTGTATTGTGTGTTTATAGTGTTGTTCTCTATATAAACATGTGTTGATATATTAAAAGTGTTGTTCGACTGCAGCCGCTTGCTCATCACTTTGGCCTCAGTCGCAACACCAGAAAGACGAGGTCTGGAGATTGATGGGAACGGATAGTTCAAACAGAGTTCCACGACGAAGATTATAAAGAAGACTTCCGAATGTCTAGGGCTTGATTTGTAGAGCTGCTTGCTCTAGTTGCACCACACGTACCCCCCTCTCCAGTGTGTGAGGCCCCCTGTGGAAGTGGACAAGAGGGTGTGCAATAGCTCTGTACAAGCGTGCCAGCTGCTGCAAATACAAAGTTGTGGCCAACCAGTTCAGCGTACACAAGAGTACTGTAAAGAAGTATGTGTACCTGCTCTGTCAGACGTTGACAACTAAGCCTGTGATGGACTTCATTCGAATGCCGAATGCCGAGGAGGCACGACAGATGGCTGCCAATTTTGAAGCGATGTGCCACATCCCTCAGATCTGGGGGGCCATCGACGGCACACCCACCCGATCCTGGCTCCGAGGAAGGGGTACTGATACTTTGTCAACGGGAAGCATTCGCCGCCCTTCAACACGCAAGCTGTCGTGGATGACAGAGGAGTGTATCTTTGCTAAACGCATGTGGAAGCGATAGACCTTTTACGAAAGTCAGTCAAGCAACTATGAGACTCTGAAACCGCCCCCATTATTGCGACGTCGTTATGGAAGCGAGCGATGGCAGGTGCTTGTGGCACTACCATTGGTACCTTTGGCAACAGTCCTCAGGGACCAGTAACTTTGCCTTTCCCGTGGAGCACGGACCTCACCGCAGTTCCGTGCACATTTAACGAAAATAAGATCGAGGCTTACCGCGCCTAGACACTGGCTTCGAGCCGTCAGGTTGCCCGAAGCAACAAGTTTGTCACCAAGGCCTACATGGATCGAGCGTCCGTCCAAGTGTTGAGGTACACACTGTTCTTTCTTGTCGCTTGTTCAGGCCTAAGCATGAGTAAACTCAAAGCTACAAGCGCACGCACAGGTGCGTGTAGTGAGGATGATTATGCAATGAATATATACACCAACTCAACTATCTTACGTCACGCCGCAGTGGTGGTGCTTCGGGTGCACTTTCGGTCAATGAGCGAGGGAAAAACTAGCCAGGTGAGGTAGGCACTGCTATTGCATTTCAGTAGAAACCGGTGCAAAACTTCTTCTTGTCAAAATGCTCTGGGCCCGTTTGCTCGAAGCGCTAACCGCGGCTAAAGTTAGCCACAGTACCTAGGAGATGGATTTTGAAATCACGTGACTGGCTCTGTAAGGAGGCGGGGAAACATGGCGGTGCCCCGGTGAGTGAGTGCCGCTCGCTTTGGAACTAACATGTCGTTGTAGCTGCAATATCGGGCGAGTTAGTCAGCAACGAATGGTGCGGGAGGCTTTCGTTTTGCCTTGCCTCACTTAAATTGCAAAGCATGAGCAATGACCTCGCCACATTTTTTAGATAGTCTTCTGATTCTGGCCATTCCTAAGCCTAAATGAACGCGATAATTGTCAGCATGGCAACGTCTTTGGAAAGTGGATTGCCTTGACTCAATCGGCCGGGTATTGATAGCACACAAAAGCAGACAGCGTCCTATTAGACCTTTTTCTAAATTACCCAAGCATCGAGGAGAACGCTGGAAGTGTAATTCTACCGTCCGCGCGCGCTGGCCTTCCTCTTATAAAAGATTCGAAGTAAATAATCATAATTAGGCTTTAACGAACGCGCGTGCAACGCAAAATTTTTTAGACTTTTTGCTTTCGAACAATTACTACTGCAGAAGCCAGCACGTACAACGCGTGTAACTACCGGGTGAAACAAGGAGACGGCAGGCTCTTTAAATCGACCGGAAAATTCGGTTTCTTAACCTATCGCGCTACGACTTTGTGCAGCGTTGCCCACAGATGGTGCATTTTTTTTTGTAAAATTTGCAAAGAACGAACTTACCTGAGGAAAAAGTAAAGAAAGAAAAAGGCTTAGCTCCTATGGAAACGCAGCGACGCCACCGGTCTTCAAACAACACGGCGCCGTTTCGCACGGAAGACAAGAGATGGCGCAAGCGGTCGCGACGCCAACTGCCGCCACCGAACGAGCAGACGCCGAGAGCCGGCGTATTTAGCAGACAAGGAACTGCAGCTGCTTTGTTACCGCGCCTGTTTTTGTTTCTGCGACTGTCGCCACCTGCGGAACGCGCGCCGCTTTTGAGTCGAAAAGATTGTCTGCTAAAGACGCTGGCTCTCGGCGCCGAATACTCGTTCGTTGGCGGCGTTCGTTGCGCCATCTCTTGTGTCCCGTGCGAAACAGCGCCGTGCTCTTTGAAGACCGGTGGCGTCGCTGCGTTTCCATAGGAGCTAAGCCTTTTTCTTTCATTACTTTTTTCGCAGGTAAGTTCGCTCTTTGCAAATTTTACAAAAAAATGCACCATCTGTGGGCAACGCTGCACAAAGTCGTAGCGCGATAGGTTAAGAAACCGAATTTTCCGGTCGATTTAAAGAGCCTGCCGTCTCCTTGTTTCACCCGGTACACTCGTAGCATGCACCTCGGTGCTTGGGAAATTTAGAAAAAGGTCTATTGGAATGCTGTCTGCTTTTGTGTGGTATCAATACCCGGCCGATTGAGTCAAGGCAATCCACTTCCAAAGACGTTGCCATGCCAACAATTATCGCGTTCATTTAGGCTTAGGAATGGCCAGAATCGAAAGACTATCTAAAATATGCAGCGAGGTCATTGCTCATGCTTTGCGATTTAAGTGAGGTAAGGCAAAGCGAAAGCCTCCTGAACCATTCTTTGCTGACTAACTCGCCCGATATTGCAGCTACAACGACATGTTAGTTCCAAAGCGAGCGGCGCTCACTGACCGGGGCACCGCCATGTTTCCCCGCATCCCTAACGAGCCAGTCACGTAATTTCAAAATCCCTCTCCTAGGTACTGCGGCTAGCTTTAGCCGCGGTTAGTGCTTCGAGCAAACGGGCCCTGGTGTTTTGTAAGCTTGGATTGTACTGAAAGAGTTTTTCACACATCTTTTTTCTGCCCAATCCGCTGGGGCACATAGGTGCTGTAAAAAAGGAAAACCAGGTGTTGTCGTACACCGATTGCTTGCACGGGAAACACTTTGTCGAATTCACGTATACTTGTTGTTGCAAAAATACTTCTAATATTCCATCATGAACAATGAACCGCAGTCAAGACGCACTGATTATTTTCCGAGCGTCTTCGCTTTGAAACGACAACGGCTCAAAGAAGACCACGTCAACGATCTACAGGCTGCCACGCACTTTCAGCCTTTCACCGCATTCGGCGGGATAAAAGAGGGAGAGCGCGTGCCCAGAATGTGGTAGCCGTGGTAACAAACAACAAACGGGCTTCGTTCGTGCAGTATGAGCTGCCGCGCATATTCACGCAACATTCTGCAGTATGTCAAGTCTTGTCCATTTCGCGGAGGCTTTTAAAGTAGTCAAAAATTGCAAAGAAGACGAGGCAAGAACGATATCAATGCAATAAGGACGACGGAAAATGGAACCGATGTGAAATAAACGCATCCTCGTGAATTGTGAAGGAGAGATCTCGAGCTTTCGCAAACACTTTATTGCACATGCAGAGCACCACTAGGGGCTGCTAGGGGCAAGCTGGTTTGTCTTTAAACGAGAGTTTGTGTGTACAAGATGACGAGGGGAAGCTAGTTATTGCTGAATATTTCATTTATATTGAACTACCGTAAATCCCGAGTCATCGCCCATCCCCGAGTCATCGCCCACCTCAATTTTCGGGCCAATATAGATTTCTAAAAAAACACAGAGTCATCGCCCACCCCTTCAAATACCCCAACGCGGACTCTGCGATCTGCAAACACTCATCCTACCCAAATGACGCGGCCGCGGACCTTACAGTTGGAGGACGTCCGTGACAAAGTAAAACGGAGAGAAAGGCCCTCTCTTTGCTTACGCATTTTTCGCGTGAGCGACTCCGAAGTGGTAGTGTATCCATGCGAAAAGAAAACGAAGATAACAAAATAAAAGTTTGTTTTGCTTACGAAAATGTCGATTCAACAAAAAAAAAAGAATCGGAAAGATAACACAAGCATTAACCCAGTCAGGAATCGCGAGGTAAGCGTACTCCCCATATTTTGGGATATAACCGCGGAGTGTAAGGTCGAAGTCTGTCTCCGCCGAAGTAAGGTCGCCGCGAACCCGCTCCTTCTCCCCGCACGTCGCGACCGCGGTTGTGCAATGTTTTAGACAAAGCCAACAGGTAAATAAAGCTTTTCTGGAAACGCCCTACACTGACGTTAGTAGAGCGTCCCAAACCCCCATTGATAGCACGCCGTGCACGGACGCACGCATGTACGCAAAAAACAAGGAAGTTGCGCAAGAGCTTGTGATTGACAAGGCGCCCGACTTGGCCCGACGCCAAAGTATTTGCCACGCGATCGCCGGCTTTTCCGCTTTCCCAGCATCGCTCTTCGTCGCTTCTTTGGTCCGCTCGCTCGCTCGTTGCGCCTGGTTGGTTTTTCTATTTTCTTGCAGAATTTTCTTTCTTTTCTTCTCTTTTTTTTTACTAACTAGGAAAACATAGTGGTGACGTGTTTTCACGGAACAAACGTTCGTGCTCTATGCAGATCGGTGGTGTTCCTAGCGCGTATGCAAGCAACGGACTTCGCGGTAGTAAAACATTCTTTCGTGAGCATTTTTTCTATAAAACTATAAAACTAAATCGAGTTTTGAGTTTAATGTATCTGTTGCGTAGCAGCGCTAGATACGGAGAGAAAACTGGGTGGCTTTCTCCGCTTTTATTAACTTTTTGTGCTCACCCACCGAGACATGGCCCACCCCACTTTTTCTATGAATTTCAGGCGGCAGGGGGGTGGGCGATGACTCGGGATATTACGGTATAAATGAACTCACGAAAGTCAGCTTGAACACAGTTGCTATACATCTATACAGGGGCATCTGACAACTCAAAGGTTGTATTTTCTTTTATTGTCAAAAACGATGCAAGTTGTAGTCATAGACACGCAAAAAAAACCGCATCGCAAAAAAAAAGGTTCCTGCGCGCGCGCGCGCGCCTTTTTATTTTTGGCGTTTATATTTCCCGCCGCTCACCTCCTCGCTTCTTTGATCAGTGACGTCAAAAATCAGGAAATTTAGAAGCTTTGTAGGTGACATTTCTATAACATGTAATAACGGCAATCGTAAAACATGTTTTTTAACGCAATTGCGAACGCACTACGACCCCTCTTTTTGAAATACCAAAAATCAGAGTTCGGTGTGATGTTGCTTCCTAGATTTGTGCCCTCCCTCGGAAAACTTGGCGGCGCTCGTCGGCGAAAAAACCGGCTTTTTTCCCGTGCCGGCGCCCTTCTATCACCTCCTCCTCGCTTGGGGTCGCCGTGGCAACGGCGCTTTGCTTCATAGCGTGGAGCGGAGGTCCGAAAGAAAGTCGAGTCGCAGGAGATCGCAAAATTTGACTCACTGCACTGGCGCGGAACGCGCGGGAACTTCAAATTCGGCATTTGGAAATTGTTTTTTTTAATTCACAAATATTGAATTTTCAAGTTTCGAATTTTGAGGGTAATGTCCCGGCATCGTTTTCAAGCGTTTCGGATAATAAAAAAAATGATTTTGATGTGTCAGTGCCCCTTTAACAAGGTGGCTATGGTGAAGTGACCGTGCCTGAACAATGAACACTATTAAAGTTTGTGGGTATGTAGCATATTCATTGCCATATTTGTGCCCAATACTCAATCCCCTTTTCAGATATTTTCCAAGCAGCTTGTTTCTGACCCTTGCATGCCTCTTTTTTTCCAATAGGCGCGGCATCAAGTACGAGCCTGTTGCTGTGTGGCGCTACGAGTTGCTTGCGGGCCCTTGGACACGGCGTACAGAGCTTCCCCTGCGGCATCCTTGTTCATCTGGAATGCCCATGGCTCGAGGCATCTCCAGGGAGGGTTGTCTAGGATCCAACCAAAGCAACTCCTCGTGGAGTTGTAGAGGTGAAGTGCCCGTACACCCTGAAAGACGGGGGCCTCAACACGGCCAGCAACTTTTATATGATGAAGGACACTGCAGGTGTATACCGGCTAAACAGGGACCACAAGCATTACCTTCAGACACTTGGACAGATGGCACTCTTCGGGCTGCTGTGGGGGGACTTTGTAGTCTACTCACACAAGTTTCTGATTGTAGAAAGAATCTACATTCCTGAGGATAAGTGGCGTGCATGGAAAGCAGCACTGGACATCTTATTTTTCAGTGCTATTTCCAAACCTGTGCAGATGTAGCACGTAAGTGTGACGCATACGAGGGTAAAAGTAAAAATTAAAATGATCTTTAGTGTTGCGAGAAACCTGGGGAGCACAGAACGTGTTACGCATTCTTTACGAGGAGCTATGGGTTGTTTCAAGTGCGTTGTATGCAAAACATACTCTCGGCTCCCCAGATTCAAAAAGAATGCTAAAGACAATTTTTATTTTTTTTTTTTATTTTCAGCATCCTACATGGTGCATGCTTGACAGTGTTAAGCACAAGCTCCCAGCATGTGCCCTTCTCCTCACTGTTTCTTTCAATAGCAGTTTTACAGCATTTTTGTTGCAGTTTAACATATTCTGTGTTAATGTGGAGTTTTACGTGCTGAACCAACGGAAGGCCATTGGCATGTCCCAACGGAAGGCCATTGGCATGTCCCAACGAAGGCCTGAGGAATTATTTTGATCTTGGTTTATCCTGTCAAACCGCCCCTTCTCCGGATTAAGCCTTTGTCACATAGCGAGCACCCTAACCGGTATTTGAATCCAAAAACTCTTGAGTGCCACGGACAGGTCACATCAAGTGATTTGAATATGTTATGTGGTCATTCATCCCATATATTCTGTGGCCATTAATCACAGGCATTTGCCACATTGTGGTTGTCTTTCGTAATTCTTTCCCGAAACATTGCCCGAAAGTGCATCATGCACTTTAGCAGCGCCCGTAAGGTAGAGAAACCCTGCTACCATCTGCTCGGTGTGCCCCTAGCCACATGCACCTGACCATCTTAGGGGTCACATTCATGGGAACACTGGATTTTTCTGTGCACATAGCCAGTGTCGTAGCCAAGGCTCGTCAATCCATGCGGTTTGTTTCTCGGGGGTCCAGGCCATGTGAACCCTCGGCCTTCCGCACCTTGTACACCTCAATCGTGATGCCGTCGTTGGAGTACTGTAGTGCTGTGTGGCCCCCGTCTCAGCGGCATCCCGTGGATCGCATTGAGAGCGTGCAGAGACGTGATTCCCGGACGCTTTGCGCACGCGCTTCGGGTTTCAATGACGCAGATTATTCAACCCGACTTCAACTTGCAGGGTGGCGGCCACTTGAACAATGTCGGAGAATGGCTCACGTGCGCCTGGTTCGCCGCACTCTGGACGGCTCACTGACTGGGTCATACTTAGCAACGGCAGTACGTGTGAGTAGACGTACTAGCCAGCCTGAGCCACTACATGCCAGGAACGATCCCTCGCGAGCGGGTAGTCTACGTTCGGTCGGGGAGGTGGCTTGAGGATCGAGACATTGCCTAGAATGGGCGATCAGCATTTCCGTGCTTGTTTTCGCGACTCCGCGACCACCTTCCGGTATCTTGTGGACATTTGCCGGCCGTCAATGCTTCGGCAAGACACCGCCATGAAGACGGCAATAACGGTGGAGAAGAGGGTGGCCTTCAGCCTGTACAGGCTCTGTTCCACCGCGGAGGAACGAACAATCGGCCACCTCTTTGCCGTTGGCCAGTCGGTCGTCAATGAGACGAACCGAGAATTTTGCGACGTCGTCATTGAGGAGCTCGAGGCGCGTACAATAACAATGATCCGAAACAAAGATCTCGACAACCACATGCGCGAGTTCCAGGCAGTGCTGGGATTTCCCAATGCCATCGGGGCTCTCGACGGCTGCCACCTGCCTGTGTCGCCACCGAAGGACTTGGCTGTTGACTACCACAACTATAAAGGATGGTAAGCAGACTCTGTACTCGTTTCCTGCAGACAACTTTCCTTATTTTATAAAATTTCGGGGTAAGGGATTAAGTACTTTTATCAAATTATGCTGCACACATGGCGATAAACCAAATATAAATACGGGTTGCAGGAGCTCTATGACAGAGCCTGCCCAACGACGTCGGAGTCGGACAGGGTTGCTCGGGTGATGCAGCAGAGCCACCAAAGATTCCGGCCCTACCTGCATGGCCGCACGTTTTCCACCCTGGAGCACCTGGCCCGGGACGCTCACGGCATACAAGAGACGCTCCTGGCCGAGCTGCAGTATCGGCCCCCACCACCGCAGGACCTCCCAGGGACCCACGATGGCTGCCGCTAAGCTCCAAGGCTCCCCACCGGCCCTGGGCGGAGCCAAGACCCTGGACAAGAAGCGGAGGGCGTCCCTGCTGCGCCGACTGAGCAGCAAGCGTGCCAGCGCCGAGTTGCAGCAGCTCGCCGGCGCGGGGCTTGCCCCAAGCCGCTGCTTCCAGTCGCTGGCCGAGTCGGGCAGCGCCTCACCGCCGTCTCGGGCCAGCTTCAAGGAACGCTCGTCGTCGGACTCTTCCCACTGATGTCGGGATTTTGGACAGGACTTCGGCGACGATGCGGACGGCGCGCGAGAAACGAGCGCAGGGCCAAAGCACGGGGCGCGAGGCGCGTGACGGGGACAGGACAGTGCAGCCATGGCGGCGCAGCCACCGAACACCGGGCTCGAAGAATAAAGATGTCTCCATCATGACTTGGCCCCTTTCTCCGGACAGGTGGTGAGCGAGAATACCACAAATGGCACACCAACGTGGGGCTTGCCGCTTGTCCGGGGCCGAGTCGAGCAGCGTCACGATAAGATGTGCCCATACACATCGTCGATGGCAGGGGAACGCGCAAGCTCACCAAGGACCAGGCGATCAAGGAAACCCTTCAAGGCGCGAACTTCTGCAACCTGCTCCTGCATATCCTGTGATTTTCGTCGACAGACGTCAAAACTCGTGACTTGTAACGGAGACCATGTCCACCATGCGGGTCCAGACCCCATTGGAAAACCAGACTGCCATCCTGCTGTCAACCCGCTCAAGGGCAACACCGAGGAGATCGAAGGCGCCGAAAAGTGACAGAGCCAAAAACCAGGAGGAAAACATAATGTGCTGCATCAGCCTGTTGGCTCTAACATTCGCTGTGCCGTGGTCCCGCCTTGCTCCTGCCTGCTGTCCAGTTTTCAGCGCACCGGCCAAGGACTTCGTCACTGTGGATTGTCTAGAATGAAAGCCTTGTCATCGGTGTTTAATTAATTTTAACGCCAATATGCCTGCTCTTATGTTCGTTTTCTCTCTCGCCACCCGAGCTAGTCGATTGCGCAAGCTGGAAGACATTCAAAGTTAAGCGGCGCTAGTGATGATGCTCGGTTGGGGGGAGGGGGACCGATCAGAAAACAGGCAAATTGTTTGTTATTTTCACTTTTTCCCTTAATTTTATATGAGTGTTTATTTGAAAGCGAAAGTGACTGCTTTGATGCACGTTCTCTCTCTTCACCCGAGCTTGTCGGGGTGTAAGCTGGAAGACATTTTAAGTTAAGCGGCGCTACTGACGATGCTCGGTTGAGGGGAGAGACCGGTGGGAAAGCAGACAGATACTTTGTTATTCTCACTTTTTCTTAATTTTCAATCAATCAATCAATCAATCAGTTTATTTTTTCTTTCAAGGGGTACACACTCCTTGAAATGGTACCTTGGCGCGAAAGGCGATCGTGTCGCCTGACTGGGCACCAAGGTCCAACGGGGGGGAGGGGGGGGGGGGCGGGGTCCAACAGTAACAGCACTAAGGGCTAAACTTTGACAAGAGAAAAAATACGGATACAAGATGAAATGGATACACACTCTTGACAAGAGGAAAAATACGGATACAAGATAAAATGGATACACACACATACACACAAGAGATAATGGATGCACACATAAAGTAAAATTGTAAAGAAGAAATACTAGCACACATTGATGTTGTTTATGCAGACATTGTCGTAAAAAACAAAGATTAAAAAAATAATATAAAACATCAAGCAAAAAAGTAAATATATAAAAATAAAAAAGCACTTCGGTAAAAATTCATAAAAGGGAAGAAGCTAGATTACAAATTCATAAATTCCAGGCAGATATAAAAATAGCAGTCTGGCATTGTCCATACACTAAAAATCTATAAATAAATGTGATCACAAAGGTATACTAGGTTTGTAATAAAAGAGGATGCACAAAAAATGCTAGTTAAAATACTTAAAAATGTATTAGAACATATCTATAGAATTATCAACTCATTGGCAATCAAAAAGGAGCGTAGATTTTTTTTTTTAATGTAATTTTGTTTCCAGTAATTATAAAATTATTGCCAACTGCATTTAGGAGCTGGGGAACCTGAAAATTGATCATTTGTTTTCCGTAGTTAGTCCTAATAGATGGTAGTCTGTACGTCCCCTTTGCCCTTAAATTATATTCAGACAAATTTGCAGGAATGAGGTCAAAGCCGCTTACTCCGTTTTTATGAATAAGCTGCCCAAGCTTATAATGGTAAAGCTTAGAAAGTGGAAGGATATTAAATGAGTCAAATAAGCTCTCGGCTTCACTACCGTGATTTGAATTGGCCATTATTCTTAACATACGTTTTTGTAAACTCATAAGTCCATTATAGTTTGTTTTAACCGTGGTGCCCCAAACAAGTAAACAGTAGTGAAGTTTTTGATAAAAGAGGGTGTAGTATATTTGTACCTTCAACCATGTCGGTAAGAGGTCTTTTGTCTTATAAATAATTCCTATTGCTCTAGAGAGGTCACTTTTTCTATGCTCAGTTTGTGTTGTCCAGGATAGTTTGTCACTAAACCACACGCCCAGGAATTTGCAATCAGTTATACGGTCTATAATGCAGTTGTTTATTGTCAAACGTGGCAGTTTATTGATTTTTTTATTTTTTGGCGTAAATAACATATACTTTGTTTTTGCAGCATTTAATTGCATTTTATTTATGTCGAGCCACATGTTTAAACCTCGTAGGTAGTTATTAGCTTCTTGTTCTATTTCATCTACGGAGGTACCAGAAAAAAAGAGACTAGTATCATCAGCATACATGACTAAGTTTGGAGAACCTGCGATGTTTACAATGTCGTCTAAATAGATTATAAAAAGCAAAGGTCCTAATATTGATCCCTGAGGGACCCCATATTTAACGGTCTTACGATCAGAATGGATGTCATTGATTTGTACAAACTGCTGGCGATTTTGTAGGAAATTCTTTATTAAATCCAATGCTTTACCCCTAATGCCATTGCGGGGAAGTTTTTGTAGTAAAATGTCATGATTAATACTGTCGAACGCCTTTCGAAAATCTAAGTATATGCCGAGAGTAAGAAGTTTATTTTCAATATTATTTAAAATTTTATCTTTTATATGTAACAAGGCATCTTCTGTTGATTTGCCCTTTTGAAATCCGTACTGAGCCGCAGATAGAACTGAGAATTTTATAAGGAAAGATTGAATTCGACTGTTTATTAATTTTTCAAAAACCTTTGACAGTACGGGGAGTACGGAGATTGGACGATAATTGCTAATATCCTTTTTATCGCCATTTTTATGAATTAGTTACTCTCGCAGTTTTTAAGGCATGTGGGAAACTACCTGTTTCAAATATTAGATTCATGATATGTTGCAAGGGCTCACTTATAATATTAGATACGTATTTGATCGGTTCGGCTTTTATGTTATCATCCCCGCAAGCGCTTTTATTTTTTAGTGATTTTATGACAGCCTCAACCTCAGAAGAAGTGACAGGATTGAGCATAATAGTATGTTCTAGGTGGGCTCGTGTGAAAATGCTTGATGACGTGGCTTTCGGGCGATTATATGCACCAACGTTTATAAAATAATCATTGATCGCATCTGCCATGTCACGTCCACTGACAACGCCTGACCCAATCTGCAGTTGATGTGGACCCAGTTATTGGCTACACGAAGTTAATCATTTTTGTGAGGTGTTCTGCCTCGCGAAGTAGTGTTGGTGCAAACGTCTAGTAATGAACCGCCTGCTGATTTTGTGGTACATGAGCAATCCAGAAGGGGGGGAAGATGTCGGGATTTTGGACAGGACTTCGGCGACGATGCGGACGGCGCGCGAGAAACGAGCGCAGGGCCAAAGCACGGGGCGCGAGGCGCGTGACGGGGACAGGACAGTGCAGCCATGGCGGCGCAGCCACCGAACACCGGGCTCGAAGAATAAAGATGTCTCCATCATGACTTGGCCCCTTTCTCCGGACAGGTGGTGAGCGAGAATACCACAGGGTGTAGTCACGCCAGAGACCATTCCCTTTGTTATTTCGTTATCTTGTGCCCCCAGCCAAGTTAAACCCATGATGTCACCAAAGCGCCTGCAGAGTGAGCAAATCCTACTGCCTGTGGGTGGGAGGCACATCAAAGATCCATTTCACAAACAGCACCACTTGCATTCAGTAGCAAGCAATTTAGCTATGTTTGTTGTGTGCAGTGCTTTTGCTGTTCCTTGCTCACATGTGGTCACTTCGTTTTAGATACAGTGTCATCCTCCTGGCCCTGGTGGACCACAGATACCTGTTCCGCTACATCAGCGTGGGCACCCCTGGGAGGTGCCATGATGCGCGCGTCTATCGGCGCTCCCCACTGGCGCATCTGCTCGAGCAGAACCAGACGGCTGTGCCAAGGGTCATGGATGGCACGGAGATCCCTCCCCTCATCCTGTGTGATCAGGCTTTTCCCCTGACGAGGAACTTGATGAAACCATTCCCCCACAGCCTCAACCACCCCCAAGGGAAAGGGGACTTTAACTACGCCCTCTTTAAGGCCAGGCGTGTGGTCGAGGATGCGTTTGGCCGTCTCAAGGCCCGCTTCCGCATCGTCCTCAAGCGGATGGAAATGCGAATCGACCATGTGAACACTGTCGTCAGAGCCTGCTGCACACTGCACAACATCTGCGAGATGCTCAACGACGGGGCGGAAAAGCAGTGGGTCGACGCGGCAAGGAAAATAGAAGAGAGCGCAAAGCGCGAGCGGCCAATGCAGAGGACCAAGGCCACAGAAGACGGTGCCAATGCAGTGCGCGATGCACTCATTGCATACTTTGAGGCCCACCCGCCCTCTCAGCGCGGCTGAAACCTAGACGTTCGCCCTCTCAGCGCGACTGAAACCCGAGACGTTCGCACAGTAAACCACAGAACACTAATTCGTTAAAGGGGCACTGAAGCAATTTTTTAAGGTCTTTTTTATGTTATATTGTTTACAAAGTGTAAGTGACTACATATATTAAATTCTAGAATACAAAACTGTCTATTCATCTCGGGGCAATGGGAAAACATGCGGACTCTTTTTTCTTGCGAAGTACAATCTCTGGACCACAGAAAGTCCTACAATATGCACTACATGCCATTAATCTGTCCACGTGACATTGAATTCGCATTGCTATTCCAGGCAGTGAAAAAGAAATAAATATTCCTTTTCTGAGCTGGCTCAACCACCCCCATGACACAGCAGTTTTCATTTCTTTTCAGCAAAGCATGCTTTGCCCACTTAAGTACAGGTCATTGCTACAGTAAGCATGAAAGCCCGTCAAATTGAGATTTCACAGTACAGTCAGTTAGAAATAAAACGTGACCAGCGGCTGCATGGTCTTCACTAGACGCTGCGCTTTCTGCTTCATACAGGTTTTTTCATACAGGGGTTTTGAATTGTTTTTTTTCATATCTTGCATGAGAAGATTGAAGTTCGTGCACAGCATTTTTAGAGCGTTTATATAATAGAGAGCAAAAGATAATGTTTGGTGCTTACAAAGAAGGTCTCCCGTGAAACAATTAAAAAGCAGCTTTACTGATGGTATAGGTTTGTGTAGCTACATATTATAGTATGAGTGTCACCATCATTGATTGCTTCCAGGAACTGTTTCATGTTTTACACTTCTTCCCATTCAGGTTCCGAAGCATACCATGCAGCGTGCCGGGAAGTGCCCACAACGCAACAGTCCTCAAGTTGTCTGGTCTGTACTGACCCAGTGAAAGGCTTCCACCAAAAAGGGATTGCGTGGTTAGTGGGATGCCCAGCGTACCTGCTTCTGCCTTGGATCCTCAAAGGATATGTAGCCACGAAGAACGAAATATCAGAGAAAGATGATTCATTTAACACATATCTCAGCAGTGCCTGCATTCTGGTGGAACAGGCTATTGGCAGAATGACGGGAAGGTGGCGCACCATACTTAAGCAAGCAGGTATCTATTACAAGTTGGCCTCCACCATGGCAGCTGCAGTATACGTACTTCACAATTATTGCAAACTTCGCTCCAAGAGGTCAAACATTGGATGGAATGCTGCCGTCGCAGAGTACGAGATTTTCCCTCAACCGGTCTCTAGTCCTCGTGATGTGGACATCGAGTACCCCATAAGAGACTTCCTTCGCGACTATCTCGGCGAAAACTTCCCGCTAAGGTCAAGCAGCTATGTACTTCAAAACTAGTTATGTTCAGAAGTATGTACACAACCCCATATTTCTCTAAGGGGCGTTTTCAGATAAGATCAGAACCACGTCCGGCAACCATTTTTAATTATGATGAAAAAAAAAATATTTTCCTGGCTCCGTGCCCAGAAGAATAAGACCAATCCTCGTTTGTAAAAAAGAAACTTCGTCTTTGCGAAAAAAAAATTAAGCACCCTCTCAGTAACGTGCAAGTTTTGCGTATCATGCAATGTTGGCATTTCGGGCGGCTTCTCTTAAAAAACTGTTCTGGCTACGAGTCTAGAAATAATTACTGACAAATTAGGCATAGGAAGGATTAACAAAAAGTATTAATCACCGAGTATTAGGGTAGTTATTCTGAAAAACCAAATCGCAAATACGGCACATTGCGCAATAACAGTCTGGATTAAAGATTTTTTCCTCCGTACCAATAAAAGCTACGGTCTTCAAAATTTGCCAGTGTGTTGCTCTGAATATAGATCAATCTTTGCATGAAATATTATCGTCCTGGTTAGCAGGAAAAGTTTGCAAGAATTGCTCACACAGGAGAATTTGACTAAATATGCATTACTTTAAAAAGTATTTAAAAAAAAGGCCACCTTCAATATTCTTTAAACTTTCCAAAATTAATGTTTATAATATGTACTAACAGAATCTACAATAAACATAGTGCAATATTTATGTGGCTTTGAAGTTATAAAGCGAGAAAGCTGGCCAAATTGATGACGACATGGTTGCCATGAATGGGGTGTGCACATACCCACTTTTAACAATTTCACTATTTTACATGCCGCATCGAGACCAGATTCTTTGACGTGTGTCTGAAAGCCGATGCCGCTTAAGCGTAATTCCCGGAACCTCAGGTCCCACTCTGTCAGAACGGCCGGACATTCAAGCGTGCCCGGCAATGGAAGCCCTCCTCCTGCAACTTCGCCGGCTGGCGCTGCTAGTCAGCACCAGCCATTCTGCAGCTACCCCGCCCCGCCTTCTGGTAGGTTGGCCCCCCGTCCGGTGCTTCGTTACCCCCCCCCCCCCCTTCCCCCCACGTCCGAGCTCGTCGGCGCCCTCACGTCGGCCCTTCGAGCCGCTTTTCTGGAGATTCGCCCGCGACGACCTCACTTCACCTCGTTGGCTCAGCCCATCGCCGACCCGACGGACAAAGATGAGGAGGACCTCCTCTTCGGCGGTTTCTCCTCTACCCAAGACCTCCCCGGCAGCTACAGGGCAAGAGTCCCGGATCCGGAGTCAGACGACTCGGACACCGAACTTGAGACCAGCCCCGAACGTGATCGTGGCCACTACCCCCGCCACGTCAAACCCCGTCGGGCCCCCCCAGGAACGCGAGGGCAACGCCTCTTTACGACGACAGACCCCCCCACCAGGCGGGACTTCCGCAACGCCCTCGTCTTTGTCGACCGTGCAAGTCGATCCTCCCGGTTCTTCGGAACCCGTGACGTGGTCGAGCTCCAGCTCCTCGAAAACTTCTTGGCTGTCTAGGACAGCATCCCCCCCCTCCGCGCATCCGCCAAGTTGCGGATCTTTGACCGTGTGCCGTTACTCTACCATGTCACCCTCTCCGGATGGCAAACAGCCCTCCAAGGGTATGCAGACCCCTCGGCCTCCTACCTTCCGGGAGCCCCGCTCCCCCCTCCACCAGCCTCCACTGCAGCATCCGACCATCCTAGTCGACCCGCCGGACGCGGCCTTGGCGCCTCCCAAGCCACCCGTGGAGCCCGAAACCGCAAACCCCCAAGACGTCCAAGGACGCCGAGCCCACTGACTAGGCTCTTTGCCTCCCCTGTGCGCCGGCAATTACCCCCCCCCCCCCCAGGAACTTCTTGACCGTCTTCCCATGTGGGACTCACGGGATTACGCCCGTCTCCCACCATCTCCACCTCCCACATGTTCAACTGTCCCGGTGAGTGTAGCCCCTGAGGCCATCTTCTTTGATACTTCTCTTTTGGTGGACCACGTTGTCACAAACCTTGATATTGTTCTTGCCAACCCACAACCGGTCGTCGTCGATGTCACTGGCCAACAAGTTGTAGCCGTCCTCCAGGACGTTGTCCAACCCTCGGACATTCTTTTGCAAGCCCTTCGGGCCATGTGTGCTCCTCTTCCTCATCCGAGGAAGAGGAGGACACATGGGCCTTTGCGGCCGACCGTATCCTTAGATGGATGGCCGACCATCCTGCGCCAGATGAGCTCTCCGACCGAGACAACGACGCGGATGATGATGACTCGGGGCGACCTATTCTTGTAGCCCCCTCTGAGTGGCAACCGGTGCGCCCCAGTGTGCCTCCTCCCATTGTCGATTGGGACCTGACCGCTTCTACCTTTTCCTTTTACCCACCCTCTGACTATTCTTGTTTAAGACTCTAAAGCAAGGCGGCTTCTGTCGTGAATAACCGTCCTCCTAAACCTGACCAGCTTCCCGTTTTACGGGCAGCCGTGGCATCAATGTTGGCGTCCGGCCTCATTCGATGATAGCCATTTCACCCCACATCTTCCTGCACCAACTTTCCGGTTGGACCCCTTGCCTAAAGTCCTCCTCCAGGCCCCCCTTCCACCAAATACATACTCCACTAAAGCGGACCAGGCGGGGGCATTTTATCATATTCAGCTGCATCCTCAGGCACAGCGCCATACAACCTTTAGGCTGGACGGCCGCTACTACTCGTTTACTCGTCTCCCGTTTGGGGTCCGTCCAGCCCCCTTTTTTTATGCAGGCGCTAGCAACCGCCATTGCCCGAACACTCCGAGATTGTGGCCTATGGTCATGGGCCTACATCGATAATTTCCTTCTTGCCCACAGTGATCCCCATTTTTTGTCCCATCAGACCCATCTCTTTCTTGAAGACTTGGCCGCTTGCGGTTTTTCGGTGAACCCTCGCGATACCCTTGTCACTCCCACTCGCGAAATCCGCTTCCTCGGGTTTCTTCTCCCCAGCTGAAAATTCCCATTAAATCCAATTGGAATTCCAACTGGTTTTAACTGGAACCAATTGGTTTTAGTGGGTTCTAACTGGAACCACACTGGCCAATGGGTCTCACCAATTGGAATTATTTTTCCAGTTCGAACCTGAATGGGTTCCCAATGGTTCCCATTGGTTCCCGTTGGTTCCCATTGGCAGTGAACAGTTGGTTGTCCAAAAACCCAATTGGTACCAATAAGTCACCAATTGGTACCAATTGGTACCAATAAGAAAATTCCAATTGGAACTTAATGGGAACATGGTTAAAATTCGCGCACAAAAAGACAAGGACAAACAAGGAAGGAACACAGAACACAGACAGGCGCGCACTCACAACTCTGTAATATTAATTGAAGAGAAGAAAGATGAAGCACGATTTTTACAGGGGAGAACGGCACCAGGGGGTGAACAGTTCAGTCACCGTCAAATGTGCTTCATCTTTTTTCTCTTCAATTAATATTACAAAGTTGTGAGTGCGCGCCTGTCTGTGTTCTGTGTTCCTTCCTTGTTTGTCCTTGTCTTTTTGTGCGCGAATTTTAACCATGTTCAACGTTTACCAACTCTCCCAGCTTACCACTCTACTACTTAATGGGAATTTTCAACTGGGTCGACACTAACCGAGGCGTCATTTCCCACACCCCGCAGCGAATCAGGTCCCTTCAGGACACGCTTTCGCTGCTCCAGTGTCGCTCTACCAACGTCTCGCCAGACTGTGGCGCTTTTATTTTTCATTGTATAGATCCGGGTATCACGCCCTGCGTCCCCTCTTCGATGCCTGTGAGACAGCTACCCCCCCCCCCCACCACCACACTGGTGCGCAGTGTTTCTAAATTGTGGACCCAACTACCACACACGGTCCCACTTGTGCCCCTCCCACCTGTGTGCCTCTTTTGCGGATGCCTCCACCAGTGGACTTGGAGTTGTGACTCCCACCGTGGCCTCCTGAAAATAGCAAGAGTCATACCAATATACAAGGATGGGGACGTAAACCAACTATCTAATTATCGACCAATTTCAGTATTAAACACTATCAATACAATTTTTGAAAAGCTGATAGCAGCTAGAATGATTGATTTCCTGACTCGAAATAAAATTATAGCAGAAGAACAGCACGGATTTCAAAAAGATAGATCTACTAGTACTGCGGTCTTAAATGTAAGTCAATTTATTAACACAGCTTTAAATAAGAATCAAATAGTAGTTGGCATTTTTTTAGATATAAAAAAGGCCTTTGATACCGTTAATCACGAAAAATTAATTACTAAGTTGGAAAGATATGGCTTCCGTGGTTTTTCTTTGAACTTTTTCAAGAGTTATTTATCGTCGCGCTCGCAACAAGTCAATATCGGGGATCAATACTCTACCAATGAGATGGTGCTCACAGGAGTACCACAAGGATCTGTGCTGGGGCCGATTCTTTTCTCTCTATATATAAATGACTTACCTAAAGCAGTTGGAAAATTAAACGTAACAATGTATGCGGACGATACAGTATTGCTGGCATCTGGTAACTCCTGGTGTGAACTGGAGGGGGAGATTAATCAAAACCTTAAACAGATGGAGAGTTGGTTTTTGAATAATAAGTTAACTTTAACCTACCAAAAAACAAATTATATAGTGTTTGCTTCCCCATATAAGGTCATTCCAACAGAGGCGCAAAATATACAAATAGGTAATAAGTCCATTCAAAAGGTAGAACATATTAAATATCTAGGAGTGATTCTTGACTCTTGTTTCAACTGGAAACCGCACATCGAAACATTATGTAAAAAACTGGGCTATTCGGTTTACACGTTACTTAAAGCAAGACAATACTTTAATTCTAAAACTTTAAGATTGATTTATTACAGTATTTTTCAAAGTCACTTACAATATTGTGTAGTATCGTGGGGTTTTACATACCAAAGCTATCTACAACCGATAGTAACGTTACAAAAACGGGCATTGAGAATATTAGAATATGCAAGTTACAACGCCCATTCAGCTCCCTTATTTCAAAAACAACAAATAATGCCATTTCATGTGTTAAGAGACTATAGAACTGTAATTCTGGTGCATAATATTGTATTAAATAATATACCACTCCCATCACGTATATTTGTACAATCAGGTAGAGTCACTAGAAATGTTCTCATAAATCACTTCAATACTCCGCCCTATAGCAATACTTATGGTCAACGTCTAATACAGTATGTAGGTACAAAAATTTGGAACTCATTAAGCACAAACATAAAAGAAAGTAAAACATTTGCACTGACTGTAAAAAAGCATTATTTGGAAATGTTGTAAAACATGCATTTTATTTGTGAGGCACAAGCACGAGTGCCAGGACCGACCCGCATGCCTTATATTGGTACATTTGTATGGATCCAGAACTAGCCTTGCTGGCTAAGGATCCAGATGCGATATGCAGTGATTTCGATGTATACAAAATATGAATACAGATCATTATTATTATTATTATTATTATTATTATTATTACTGTGCCTGACCCCCATATCTTTTTTAGAGAAGCACTTGCATGGCTTCTCGCCGCACTCCTGGCCCCACAGAGGACCCTCATCTACACGGACAATTTAGCCCTGCCGAAAGCCGTCACCGCCGACCACCTTCGATCTCTCCCTTGGGAGTTGTGTCTTTCTTTTCCTTTTATGTCAATAAAAAAGGACTTACGTTCAAAATAGATAGCCACTGACCTACACCCCGCCGACATGCCCTCACGCCATCCTCACATTTTCGGCCCACTCGCTCCTGCGATTGGGTGAGGGCCTGTTGGAGGAGGGAGAGGGGGCTCCTTGGTATAAAAGCCACGGGGTACTCTTTCTCTGGCAGTTGGGATCTAGAGCGTTCAGCCAGTGTGCTGCCAGTCCAACCAGGGTTACAATTTCACTATTTTTAAAAAGCGTAAAAATGCTACGAGGAAGTCAGGAAAAGACAAATTGACCGCACAGAGCTTCTCCCTTCTCCCCAGCCATCGTCCGGCCGCGTTCCAGGGCCATGTTGTGTAGTACCTGGCTGCAGTCTTCGTTCAGGTAGAAATCTTCTACCCAAGTACAGACGTACAGATTTCCAAAGGAGACCCAGCGACGAGTCACGTGGATCAAAGCGATACGTCGGGAACACTGGGAGCCAAGCAAGCGATCAAAGATATGCTCTGCACAATTCATATCAGGTAATCAATGAAAGAGTGTGTGTATGAGGCTTCTTGACTACTTATACATACCGTATAATCGCGTGTAAGGGCCGCACCCCCGTATTTAGGACAACATATTGCAAAAAAAAAATTACACAAATTATTCGCGTATGCGCCGCACCCCCTTGTTTTTGAGGCACGCCGACTGTGATGCCATGTTTCTATGAATATATATCACTAGGTGGCGCTAGCCACCGTCCGAGCACGTAGCGGCACGTGTCCGCATCCTTGATATTTGCTCTCCACTCATCCGTATCACCGTATGGCATAATGGCTGTCGACCTCGATCGTGGTTGGCCGCACTGTCGGGATGCATTTATGTTGCGGCAAGGCATTGAGAAAAGATAACGGACATGACAGGTTCCGTGGCAAGCGCGAGGAATGGGGATTCAGCGGGCTCGGCTTGCGCGTGCACTCAGGTTTCCGAACGCCACTGTACGCTCTGGGGAGGTTTCCTTTAGTTCTTCAATTTGTGTCAAAGCGTCGTGATTTGTCTGCCTTTTCACGCAATCTGAGAGCTATGGGCAAGTACCACTTCAACAGTCATACGCGATTCAAGCCGAAAGTTGCCCAGCATGCTATCAAGTACGGCAAAAAAGAAAAAAAAAATTGTATTGTGCAGTATGTAAACTAATTAAATCCGACTGACAATTGAGTCCGGATTCCGGAATGAAGGCTTTTCCGACCAGCAGCCGAGCGCGCTCATATACGTTCATTTAGGAATGTGGATACAGATATTTTCTTTTAATACGTGTATGGGCCGCACCTCGAAAATTTGCCCTCAAATCGGGAAGAAATAGTGCGGCCCTTACACGAGTTTATACGGTAAATTTTTAATATTAAAAATATGCGTAGTTCCTGTTATAAACTTACTGCCTTTACGAAAATCACTCAGTCAGTCAATAAATTAACAAAACTGGGTGCTCGTGTGAACCTTAGTGTTTTGCAGACGACACTTGAGTCTGTCACACGCCTGCACCAATCCCGCCCGTCGTTGCGTTGAGATTCACGTGACATCTCGTACCACGTGATAGCCATGTTCTTGGCGGCCCGAGGCCGATGTTGCCGGACGGAGCCGAAGTTTCGGTTTCGATTTCTGCTTCTGTTAAAATTAGATTTAAAAATATATATTAAAAGGGAAACTACCCTCAATTCCGTATTAAATTTAGCATTAGCTCAATTTCGCATTAAAAAGCCCTAGTAAAAGGCACTATGTCATTTGCTTTGCGAAAAATGGGATATATATTTCGATCTAATTTTAACACGAGCGCAAATCGAAACCGAAACTTCGGCTCCGTCCGGCAACATTGGCCTCGGGCCACCAAGAAGATGGCTATCACTTTGTAAGAGATGTCATGTGATCCCGTACGCAACGACGGGCAGGATTGGGGCGGGCCTGTGCCAGGCGCGAGTGTCGTCTGAACCACACTCTTGGCCACATTTTGGTGTCTACGACATTCGACGACGTCTGCACAACTGCGGTATACATCTGCGCTCATAGTGTCCGTAGTGTCGATGAAACTCCGAGATACAATAATCACGAACGGTGAGGCGACGATGGCGGTTGTGATGCGGGAGATGGTGGTAACAGCGAGACCACAGCGGGACCACCTCCCAAGAAGCGCGCTGCGCATGCGCGTTACGCTTATGGAGCGCCGCGAGAAAACTATGCTGACGTCACCCGTTACGCTTGCCCGGAGAAGTAAAAACGAGCACAAGGGGGCAACGGTGCCGACGTTTAGCTCAATGTTGGCTTCGCCCATGCCGTGGCCTTGACTGCACTGTTGGTTGCGCCTTAATTCGCCCGCTCGAGTCAGCCAATTTCGGCAACTTGGCGAGTTGCAAAGTTTGCCTGACCGTTTAAGAGACATTTAGATGGAACTATGCCGCAATATTTGATGTGTGGTCTTCATAGGTGATACCGAAGAGGTCTGCATTGTTTTTTCAAAAATAAAAATGAAGCAGAGTTTCCCTTTAAAGCTGTTATGAGGAGCCATGCTTTGATTTGTTGGTCTACAGGCCAACAAATCATTTTAGGTTGGCAGGACCTCTGAAAGTGCCTTGTATTACGGTGCCTGGATGTGTCTCCATCTGGTGTGCTTACTGCAGCATTCTTTTTGGTGCGTCGACAGTCCACAGTCGCTTCACAGGGAGAAGTTAGGATGCCATGACGACAGCGGCACTTGTACCTGCTTGTCTTATTCACCACAAGTTTGAAGACCAACTGCCAGGATCTCGACATCCGACAGCATGACACTTCCGGTTCTGTAACAGCCTTTGTTGCCACCCTGGGACCACTCTTAATGCATGGGAAGAAGAGGATGGTAATCACACCAGTGGGGAATACGTCCAGGCACTATATCTGTACTAAAACTTGCTTGAGCACCTGTTTATGTAAGATTATGTTTACACTTGCAACGTTACCTCGGAGGTGGGGCTTCTCTACCCGAAGGCAAGTTCAACTGGGCAATGGATAAAGCGAAGTCGGACTCTCGCTGCTGCATCCTGTTGGCCCGGTGCCTCTACAAGGACGAGGACCTTTTCAACAGGAGGGTGACGGGCCAGCCCTCCAGGTGCAACCTAAAGTATGGTGCTGTGAAACAAAAGCCCATCACACCAGCCAAAGTGGATGCAATCAAAGCTGCGTGCCTTGCTGCATGTCCCTTCCCGGCTCCAAACTATGCAGCAATTGGCAGGTTTGGCATCAATCATTATATAGGTTTTATAGACCACTCGGAGCTGACTTGTTGAGGGTTTCGCTATCTTGGGTGTGTAAATGGCACAATACCTTG
Organism: Ixodes persulcatus; assembly: GCA_013358835.2. Lineage (NCBI taxonomy): Eukaryota > Metazoa > Arthropoda > Arachnida > Ixodida > Ixodidae > Ixodes > Ixodes persulcatus. Next base: position 38,936 of record JABSTQ010002255.1, on the reverse strand, counting down.
TCTTGCCTCAGCATGAACTAACTGCAAAGGCTGTGTAAGCGCGAGCGGGTAGCCTTGACTGGAGCAGCCGCTGCATGAGCACTTGTAGAGCCGCCGACACGTGATCCAAAGCATTTAGCTCGCGCTTTTTAGCAGGCACGGCCAACCATAGTCCAGGCTAAGGTGACATAAAGTATAGTCTGCATTTGTCTTGTTTTAGCGGTATTGGGGGAATGGATTGCTTTACTATGTGAGTCGGCTCATTGTTTTTATGTTATGAAGAGACAAAAGATGACTGCAAGGAAAGGTGAAGAATGAGAGTGAATAACAATGTTGCAATGGTGACATTGCAGCTTTCTTTTTCATGTAGATAGGATAGCATAACCTGCTTGGGGCTTCGTCCTAGCTTCCACTAGCAATGGGGGATCACGTGTCATCGTTAGGGCTTTTTGTTCCAGCCCATCCGCAGAGGCTGCTCGGCTGGCTCTCTGCAGACACCAGCCGGCCGGGTTCTGGGGAGCGGTAGGTGTGCGCTGCTGCGGCGGCGAAAGGGAGCAGCGCTGCTGTCTGGGATGGTGTTCTTTAGAATTATCCGGTGCGCTGCCCGTGTCGCAGCCATTTTAAGAGCCGTTCTGCGGAGGGAATTCCTTTGGCGTTTTTCGCGGTTACAAACAACGCCGGCTTCACTCCATGGGACTGTTAATGCCTTCGCATTAAAAAAGAAACACTTTCTAGTCTCTATTTTCTTCATTTAAGAAGTTTTGTTTCAGTGATTAAAATGCTAACAAAATATTCAAATATTATTTTCAGACATCATCTCTGAGGGTATACTGTAAACGACTCATTTTTCGCGGGCTCAATATTTCGTGATTTAGGTCAAAGCTGAAGTTTTGGAATAATTCGCGGGTTCTAATTTTCGCGACGCGGTGGGATCTCAATATAGATTCCAATGCGTTTACATTTTATTGGAATTGTTCGCGAGACCTATTTTTCGCGGCTGTAGGTGAAAATTAAGTCGTTTACAGTATATACCTCAGTCTTTGCAGCAGGGCAGCCAAAGAAATTACCCTTTTTTGAATTTTGACGACCTCAGCTGATTTTGAACTCTTTCAGCTCTGTCTATTGGCCGACATGTTTACTTTCTTGGAGCCGCCAAGAGAGTGATTCAGGGAAAGAGGGTAGCACTGTGTGCCCAATAATGAAAGAGCACATTATGTAGTGTGCTGAAAGGAATACTGAACCGAAATCTGAATTTCAGCTAAGAAGACAGTGGGAGTGCTCAATTAGAAGGTACAAACCGTAAGACACCACGTTTATAACAATATAGATCGATATGTTGAACGGATGGCTGTATTTTTGGCAAAAGAAAAACGCAATTAAGCGAAGCTGACATCACGTTACTGGGCTCCTCGGCCTTGTCCTCCGTCCCCAGGCAAGCTTCGGAGGAGCTCTGCGACGTGACGTCAGACAGCCTGCCAGCCTCGCTCAATGGCATCTTTCTTTTCCAAAAATACAGCCATTCGCTCAGGAGTTTGTTGTAAAAGTGACGTCTTGGGGTTTGCAGCTTCCCAGTGAACGGTCCTACGGCCTTTTTGGGAAATAAACATTTCGGTTCAGTATCCCTTCCCTTTACAGGGCCTCTCCAACGATTTTTTGATTGTTCTGAAACTTGTGACGAGGCTTACCTCGGACAAAATGGTAACACGAAGAAACCATTTTCTTTCCCCCGCAAAATTCACATTGTTTCGGAAGTTATGAGCGAAATAAAATGACAAATTCAAGCAAAAATAAGGATTTTTCCATACATGACACAGCCCCTCCAATGGTGGGACGGTTGTGCCACTCCTCGGGGGGCGCGTCAACTAGGTGCTGATCTCGTTGTTTCCAGTTTTCAAACTCTATTTATTTACTTTATCGCTCTCAAATCCTGACGCAAGAAAAGCAGATGCTCAAAAAATAGCCAAATATGACCATAATTATGTTCCTTGTTTTTTTGTTGTTGTTTTTCTTTTTTTCGGGGGACCATAAGGTACCTCTGAAATGGATCCGCAATGTATCATAAATTTCATTCCTTTAACTGGTTTTCACCTCCCAGCTAGGCGGGCTTTCAGAAGAAAGTTGGGATTAACCTGAGTTCCATAAAACCCATTCGGGTTTCGAAGATTGGGAAATATCGGGGCTTATCTGGAAATGAAGGCCTGCCCATAATGCATTCAATATAATGCAGATTTTTCATGTCGCTTAGAATCTACAATCCTGTATCCAGAAAATAATCACTAGGCTAATAATGAAGCTCTCTATAATTTTGACAAGCCTCCATAGATACCCTGCTATCTTTAGACATTCTTTTTGTTTTTTGTTCCCCTTATTTTATTCAGTGAAAAAACCGTTCTCTCCTTTTGAGACAGTTGTTCAAAAATATAATTCCAAAAAGATTTAGAATTTCTTGTGTTTGATGAGATTGTCTCTTCTATTTTCGCAGTTGACTTATCTCACTATGTGAAGAAGCGCAAGACAACTGTGCCCGATGACGAACGGATCGGCAAAGCCCGCTTTCATCTTTCGAACTTCTTGAGTGAGAAGGATCGACTTTCGAAGGCCGAAAAGTGCCCACAGGTGCCCCTGACACCTCCTGTGCCCTTGGGGTCTCCTAATGAAAATTAGGCTTTTAAAGGCTTATAATTTTTTTTTTTAGAACAGGTGTTTTTTTGGGAGGTTTTTTTCTTTTGATTCTTTGAAAAGACAGCACCGTAATATCCCGAGAGATGGCCGACCTGAAATTGAAAGTAAACCGGGTGAAAATAAGGCGTAGACTCACTTTCTGTGTGTGATCAAAAAAAGTTTTAAAATATGCTAGTTTTAGATTTTGTGACCTGCGAAACTTGTAATCACAGGGAGGGTCAATAAACCAAAGACGACTGTCCTCAGTCAGCAACGTTCGCCTATCTCCTGCCGCGGTTAAGTAACACAATTTCTGCCAAGGTCACCACTGGCCAGGGCCCTGCAATTACTAGAAGTGGGCTATCCATGTTTTTGAAAAAATAACAAATACCACAAATAGGGGCGGGTTATCTTTCGAGGGTGGGGCATCTCTAGGGATATTATGGTAGCTAGCTGGTTTTCGCAGGAAGAAAACTGATGGCAGTAGTAGTAGGGCAATCACAGCCATTAAGTTAACTTAAATAATGTGGGTCACTGGTGTTGCTCCCATCCCAATTACTTTTTTTGTAATTAACCACAGGTAGTGGTGATCAAGAGTTGTAGGTGCCCTGTAGTACTTAAAAGATTTAAAAGATTAAAAAAATGACAGCACCTCTGCAGGGTGGAGACTTAAGATTTGAATGTAAACATTAGACAGAAGTCTGGTTGGGGGAAATAATTATTAAAATGACAACCAACCAATCCCTAAATCAGGAGCCCAACATTTTTTTTTTAATTTAAGATGTAGGCATGAATTTTAAAATGGATAATCACATTATTTATATATACTGTAAAGTTCCGAAAGAACGCCCACCCAAAATGAAGAGATAAATGGTGAAAAACATGGGGTGGGCTATCTTTTGGGATGCCACAGCAAAACTGTATCGAAAACCGGCTACAAACTACGTGACGCGGAAACTGATACCGCACATCGCAGACACCGTAAATTCGCGTTTCACGATGCGGTAAACACGCGGGAACCCGCTACAAACTTGCCTGTCAAAGGAACCGATATCGCACGCGCAGATATCGGTTCCTGTGAACCGATATCCCCCCCCCCCAAACAAAATCCTGGCTACGTGCCAGGTATGAAGTATGCGAATTACATGTGTGAATTTAAGCTTCTGACCATTACGCCTGCCAAAGAACATGGCAACTGCGCTGCTGGAAGGCAGTTCGACATAAACGAAACACAGGTGCGCTACTGGCGTAACTAGAAGAACAAGCTCGAGGGAGCCAAGCCATTCCACCATGCTTTCCGGGGGTCGAACCACGGAAAATTTCCCAAGTGGAAGCGACTGTGTTGAGGTATGTGACCCAGTTCAGAAACGATGGCTATGCAGTGTCTCATGAACTGATTCAAGTGTACACTCGCATGACTGCACTTGCGAATGGTATCCCCGCTGGTGATTTCAAGGCAAGCAACGAATGGACGACATTTCTTGTGGAGGAACGGGTTGTCTCTATGAAGACACACCACCCTGTACCAACGACTGCCTGATATTTATGAAGAGAAGATTGTTGATTTTCATAAGTATTTTGTAAGCCTGCAGAAGGACAAAGGCTACATCCTGTCTTAAATAGAAAATCCAGACCAGACGCCCCTGAATTTCGGCATGCCGAGGAACACCACTGTCAACCTGAAAGAAGCAAGATGCGTTCTCGTGCGAACCACTGGCGCCGAGAAGCAGCGGTGCACTATGATGTTAGCGGTTACTGCCAACGGACCTAAATTACCACCGTATGTAATGTTCATAAGGAAGACGATGCCCAAGGACAAGGTGCCGAACGGAATCCTGGTTCGCGTCCAAGACAAGGGCTGGATGACTGCAGAGCTGATGAAGGACTGGCTCACCAAAGTGTGGGAAGGTCGTCTCAGTGGTGCGCTGCTTCGGTCGCTGCTAGTGCTAAACAACTTTCGCAGCAACCTCGTGGCAAGCGTCCGCGAGAAACTCAAAGAACTTTGAACGAACCTTGCTGTGATCCCCGGCGGCCTCACGTCCGTACTGCAACCGTTAAACGCTTCACTGGATAAGCCGTTAAAAAGATAACGTGCGACGACTGTACACGGCGTGGATGGCTGACAACTATGAGCTGACACCGGGGGAAAAGATTAAAAGGCCGTCCATTGAGCAGTTGTGCAAGTGGCTTAAGACAGCGTGGGACAAGATTCCATATACTCGTAGTCAAGAGTTTCAAGTAAGCTCAACGGCACGGAAGATGACGCCGTATGGAACAATGTTGACGACTCCGACATCACGGTGTCTCCTGACGATGACGACAACTCTGGCTCATCTACGGATTCGGAGTAACAGATGAACAGTATGCAAGTTGGTTAATAAAAATGAAACTGATAGTTTTTCCACTTTTAACATGCCTTAGTCTGTTCATGCAATAATCGCGGTACTACCGGTGCCACGTACGTAGTTTTGGGGAAAAGAACTGCCTTAATTACGTAAGTAATAGAAATTACCCCGCGTAGTTGTCACACCCCCCAAAAATAGCCTCAGTTTTCGAGAAAAAAGCGTGTTAATTACGTGAGTAAATATGGTACATTCGAAGTTGACAATGTGTGTGGAGCCCGGTAGGCAGTAAACTCGGCCCACAAGAAAGCTTACATTTTCATGGGTTAGTAACATAAATGTGCCTATCAACAGGGCGGATTCAGGCCATAAGGGAGTTCCTCTCGTGAAAGATGTGTAAGGTCAACCTTTCGCTCCCCTAAAGCTATGAATCTCCTAAGGATAACAGCAGTTCAACTTATTTCTTACGTGGTGTGTATATGAAAGCAAAAAACAAAAAGTGAACTGAAGGTTTTGGAACTTTCGTCTGCAGGTATCCTTACTCTGGCAATACCATTAAAGAACCGGCACTGCCGTTTAAAACTGGACCTTAAGCTTGATGCAAATCAATCCACGAGACTTGCAGAGTTCTTTGAAGACTACTCAAAACAGTCTGCCCTCCTGCGAGTATAATATACTATTTACAATTCACCAATCGAAAGCGCTAAAGCAAGGATACGTAAGCATTTGTTTATTTGCAGTGCATGGCATGCACGGCTGCCTCATCCTGCCAGGGCTTTCCGTAGCCTCCATTGGAGTCGTGGTTGGGCAGAGCAACATGTTAGGTGTTACTGTCAACTGGCACAATGTCACGAGCATCCAAACAATGGCCTCTAGCTCAAGTAAGTCGACCATTTACGTCATGGTCATAAAAAAATATGTGCTGGATCGATTCATCCACTTAAGTAGCCCAGTCATTCTGTTTCCGGCTGCCAACGAGAATGGATGCGAAAGGCTCGCTCCACGCGAGCCACGACAATGACCAATGACCAACGCTGGCTGCAATGACTCGGCAAAGACCGCTCCAAAGTATTATCAGATTGTTTTGCCTCCTCTGGCTTTCGGCGACACAAAGAAGTGTCAAGTCGTACTGCACTGCGACAACGCTGGACGAATCTACAGACTTCAAGGCTTCCAAACAGTGCCGGCATGGGGGTGTACCAGATGTCTCGCGTTAAGACTCCTCGGCATGTAGATAAACGAAGCGGAAAAGAAGGTGGCTTACACTGGACAGCTCATCGTCGAGGGCAAGATAATCCCCGCCTCGTCACGGACCCCACGAGGCAAGAACTTCGGGTAAAGGTGCACTGGGCGTCGTACGATGTGCGAAACGACGCCTATCGAAGAGGCTTTGTAGACTGCAGCAAGGCAAAAGAGACTACAAACGAGGTCACGGGAGCTATCGGGTCATGCTGTCGGATGTCGCAATCCCGGCAGTTGGTCGTGGAAGTTCCGGCAAAAGCACGAGCGAATGCAACTGTTGCTGTCGTCACGGCACCACCAAAACTTTTGTGGACTGCTAATATGGAGAATGACCTGCAGCAGTACAGGTGTCTGCTGCATCCACCTTTGCTGATGTGGTACTGTCAGGGTTAAGGCAGGCAACAGCAACATACATCCGCGACGTCATCGGGTGGAAATTGGGAGACCACTTTTGAGGACGCCGTAAACACACCGGTCTGAGGAGCATATACCGTAAAATCCCGAGAGAGAGCCCACCTAACATTAAGAGCAAATCGGCTAAGAATATGGAGTGGGCGCAGCTGACCAAGCAGGCAGCGCGCTCGTGGCCTAACGGTTATCGCGCGTGCCTCCCACGCGAAAAGCCAGGGTTCGATCTCTGGGAGCGACGCATCTTTTGTTATTCCTGCAATCTAGTTTTCTGGTAAATTCGAGAATCCTGTTGCGTGTTCGAGGTCCGAATGTTCTACGCGTCGAACATTCTACGCTGATTAATCCAGAGGCTTACGCATGTACATAAGGGGCTCCGCGTGGACGATCCGGAGTCAGCTTCGCCCCAGCGTTCGACTTTGCTGTCACGCCGACCTCGACGCTCGCGACGCTCTGTTCTCTTCTGTTCCATTTTTATTTTCGGGCACAAGTTCGCCCTATTAAACGTTCAGTTTAGTTCAGTTTTCTTTGCCTCATCACTTTTCACTCGTGACATTTTGGTGGAGGTGCGGGGTACCGCATGTCCGTGCAGCGCACCCCTCCAAGTTCCCGAAGTGCAAGTCCGATCCCAAGCTCCGTAGGACCCGACGAAGACCAAGTCGGGACCCGATCAAGTCGCCGTACCCAAGGTCTACACCCGGAATACGGACTTCTGCAACCCAGGACCAGACAGCCAACGAGGCCGACGATGGACGACCAGCAATCGCAGACCCCGGCCACCGCCGCCGTCGTGTACCTGCCCGTTGCCCAGCGAACCCCGACGACCTTCCATGGCGAGACCCACGAAGACGTGGAGGACTGGCTTCTGCACTACGAACGTGTAGCACGCCATAATGGATGGACCACTGAGCAGCGCCTCCAAAACCTCTACTTCTCCTTGGAGGGTACCGCGATTCAGTGGTTCGAGAACCACGAGGCGTCGCTTACGTCGTGGGACTCCTGTATCGCCGGCCTGAAGGAGACATTCACGAACCAGACACGACGACAGCGAGCGGAAGACCTTCTGCAAGTACGAACTCAAGGGCCCAACGAAACGGTCACCAGCTTCGTTGAAGACGTCCTCCGCCTGAGCAGCCGTGCCGACCCTCAGTCCACCGAGGAGAAGAAGCTGCGCGTCCTGATGAGAGGAGTGAGGAGTGACATCTTCGGCGGTCTTGTTCGCAACCCCCCATCTACCGTCGAAGACTTCGTCACGGAGGCTACGAACATAGAACGTGCCCTCCTCGCAAGAGCCAGCCACTACCATCGGCACTCGAGCGTCGCTGCTGCTTCTGAATCGGACTACGACATCAGCTCTAGCACTCCCGGCCTTCGCGACATCATCCGCGACATCGTCCGGGAGGAGCTCAAGAAACTTCTGCCGACTGCTGAACGCCCGGCCTCAATCTCCATTGCCGAGGTCGTCCGAGACGAGGTTCAGCGAGCGTTCCTACCAGATGCCCCTGTCACCGTGGCCGCACCCGAAGAACCGACGCTGACCTACGCCGCAGCTACCCGACGATCGCCGCCCCCGGCTCACCCGTATAGGGCGCTACCCCGACGTGAACCTCCAGCGCCGCAGTTTTCCCGACACCAGGAAGATCGGGCGCACGCCCACCCAGAACAAGCAGCGCCACGGAAGACCGACGTGTGGAGGACGGCCGATCGACGCCCATTGTGTTATCACTGCGGTGAAGCCGGCCACATTTACCGTCGATGCCCCTACAGACAACTGGGGCTGCGCGGGTTCCACCCGAACGACCCGCGCCCAAGGTACGACGAACGCCCTCGCGACATCGAGGAGTACCTCCGACGCTCACCCTCCCCAGTGTCGTCTCTCCGCCGTGCAGCCCGCTCCCCATCGCCACGACGTTCAGCGTCCCCAGCGCCCCGACCCCGCCGAGAGAGTCTGTCTCCCCTGCGTCGCCGGGAAAACTAAGTGCGGCAACGCCTGGAGGTGACGTTGCCGAAAACGACGGAAGCAAACAGCCTCCAAGAACGCCGGAGCGCTCCCACTCTCCTGACGCCCCGCATCGCACCGACGCCCATGCTACGGTGTCCAACAACCTAAACGTTGTTATCGACGGCCTCGACGCATCGGCACTCGTGGACACCGGAGCAGACTACTCAGTCTTGAGTGGGAGGCTCACTCGCCGCCTTCGGAAAGTTACAACGTCGTGGGACGGACCGCAGATACGAACCGCCGGCGGACATCTCATCACACCTGTTGGCAGGTGCACCGCTCGCGTTGAGATCCACGGTGAAACCTGCCCTGTGAGGTTCGTCATTCTGCAAGACTGTTCGAGGGACGTCATTCTCGGAATGGACTTCTTGTGTGAATATGGCGCCGTCATCGACCTTGGTGAGAACAGATTGACGCTGCGCAAGCCTGTTCTGCCTTCAGAGAAACCCCAAACAGCGTCAGCCGCCGTCCGAGTCGCTGCCAACCACGTGAATCTGCCGCCGCGATCAAGTGTTGTCGTACCCGTCGTGACCGATGCAGCTACCTGCGGCAAAGTTGTTCTGGAAGGCAACCTCCAGTTGCTTCTAGGAAGAGGAATAGGCGTCGCACGAGGAGTAGCTGAAGTTCAGGATGGCCGCACTGTGGTCCTCGTGACGAACTTCCGGAATGAAACGCAACACCTCACAAAAGGTGCAGCCGTTGGCCACGTCGAGGAACTCCGAAACTCCGCCGAAATCGCCGCCATTACTGACGAATCCTCGCCACCTCAGCAAGACAGTACATCGCCAGCGCAGCTCGACATCGACCCTAAGCTTCCGGACCCGAGACGACGGCAGCTGATTAACCTCCTCGCCGAATACCGTGACTGCTTTGCGACGTCGTCAAAGGTGCGCCAAACAGCCGTTGCGAAGCACCGCATCGTTACCGAGGACGACGCGCGCCCTGTGCATCGATCACCGTACAGAGTCTCCGTTAAAGAAAGGGAGGTGATCCAGGAGCAAGTTCAAGAGATGCTGAACGACGACATAATCCAGCCATCAAGCAGTCCGTGGGCGTCTCCAGTCGTACTGGTTAAGAAGAAGGACGGAACACTTAGGTTCTGCGTGGACTACCGACAGCTGAACGCGGTGACGAAGAAAGACGTCTATCCACTCCCCCGTATCGACGACACTTTAGACCGGCTGCGCCACTCCCGATACTTTTCATCGATGGGCCTGAAGAGCGGCTACTGGCAGATCGAGGTAGACGAACGGGACCGAGAGAAGACAGCTTTCGTCACGCCGGATGGAATGTACGAGTTCAAGGTGATGCCCTTCGGACTGTGCACGGCGCCAGCAACTTTCCAGCGTGTAATGGACACCGTACTGGCGGGACTGAAGTGGCAGAGCTGTCTCGTCTACCTCGACGACGTCGTAGTGTTTTCCGGCGACTTCGACGAGCACTTGCGACGACTCCGAGCTGTTCTCCAAGCCATACGGACCGCCGGACTCACCCTGAAGCCGTCAAAGTGTCGGTTCGCCTATGACGAACTGAAGTTCCTAGGTCACGTGGTTAGTAACGAAGGCGTTCGCCCCGACCCAGAGAAGACTCGCGCCGTCGCAGCATTTCCAGCGCCGAGAGACAAGAAGGCCGTGCGAAGGTTCCTTGGACTATGCGCCTACTATCGGCGCTTTGTTCGGGATTTCGCAAGGATTTCCGCACCGCTGACATACCTCACAAAGGACGCCGAGAAGTTCGAATGGGCCGAAGAGCAGCAGCAAGCATTCGATGAACTGAAGCGACGACTGCAGACTCCTCCTGTTCTTGGACATTTCGATCAGGATGCGGAAACCGAAATTCACACGGACGCAAGTAACGCTGGACTTGGCGCGGTGCTGGTGCAAGTGCAAGAAGGCATCGAGCGAGTTATCGCCTACGCGAGTCGGACACTGTCCAAGGCGCAGAAAAATTACTCCACGACCGAGAAAGAATGCCTTGCGGTCGTCTGGGCAATCACGAAGTTTCGTCCGTACTTGTACGGAAGCCCGTTCCGTGTAGTCACCGACCATCACTCGCTCTGCTGGCTTGCGAACCTCAAGGACCCGTCAGGACGCCTCGCTCGCTGGAGTCTCCGATTGCAGGAGTTCAACATGACTGTGGTCTACAAGTCAGGCCGCAAGCACAGCGACGCCGACTGCCTGTCCAGAGCCCCCGTCGAAAGCGCCTTCCGGCGGCAGCGACGACGATGACGACGACTGCTTCCTAGGCGCAGTGAATACCGACGACATGGCACGACGTCAACGAGACGATCCTGAGTTGCGCGCGCTAATCGAGCACCTCGAAGGACGAGGGGGGACTGTCTCCCGTGTCTTCTCGAGAGCCCTGCAAACCTTCGTCCTCCGACAAGGTGTGCTTTACAAAGAGAACTTCGGGGACAACAACACACCGTGGTTGCTGGTAATCCCGACCGACCTTCGGGAGGAGATCTTTCAAGCATGTCACGACGACCCGACGTCCGGACACCTCGGTTACAGCCGAACACTAGCCCGTATTCGTGAAAAGTATTACTGGCCAAAGCTCCCCAAGGCCGTCCACCTCTACACCCGATCGTGCCACGAGTGCCAGCGACGTAAGAAACCGCCGACGAAGCCGGCAGGTCTCCTGCAGCCGATTGCTCCCCCGACCGCACCGTTCCAGCAGATCGGAATGGACCTACTTGGCCCTTTTCCGCCGTCGACGTCGGGAAACCGCTGGATAATCGTCGCCACTGATTATCTCACGCGGTACGCCGAAACGAAAGCCCTTCCTTCAGGGACTGCTGTGGAAGTCGCCAAGTTTTTCATCGAGTCAATCGTCCTCCGGCACGGCGCTCCCGAAGTTCTGATTACAGATCGCGGATCATCGTTCATGGCACAGATGACCCAAGAAATCCTCCGGTTCAGTCACACCAGCCATCGTCGTACCACTGCGTACCACCCGCAGACCAACGGGCTGACGGAGCGACTCAACAAGACAATCGCCGACATGATCTCTATGTACGTCGACGTAGAGCACAAGACGTGGGACGAGGTGTTGCCCTACGTCACGTTCGCCTACAATACGGCCGTTCAAGAGACCACTGGATTCACACCTTTCCAGCTGGTACATGGTCGGAAGGTAACGACCATGCTGGACGCCATGCTACCCCATGAGCCATCTGACAATGAGAGCGACGACGCCCAGGCGGTTGCTCAACGGGCGGAGGAAGTCCGCCAACTCGCCCGACTCATGATTCAAGACCAGCAACGCGTCGACGCGGGCCGCTACAACCTTCGTCGTCGGGACGTTCACTTCCAGCCCGGAGACAGGGTGTGGGTGTGGACACCGATCCGCCGCCGTGGTCTCAGCGAAAAACTCTTGAAGCGCTACTTCGGACCCTACAAGGTACTTCGTCGCCTCGGGGAGCTGAACTACGAGGTGATGCCCGACGGAACAAGAACATCATCACGCCGCCCACCACGGCCTGAAGTCGTCCACGTCGTGCGCCTGAAGCCGTAATACGCCCGATAGGACTGTGCACCTTATGCATTCCAAAGGACTCTTTAGTTTACCGTCCTTTTTATTTGCTTTGTTTTGTTTTGTGTTGCATTGGGGCGATGCACTTTTTAAAGGGGGGAGTAATGCCGCGAGCGCAGCTGACCAAGCAGGCAGCGCGCTCGTGGCCTAACGGTTATCGCGCGTGCCTCCCACGCGAAAAGCCAGGGTTCGATCCCTGGGAGCGACGCATCTTTTGTTATTCCTGCAATCTAGTTTTCTGGTAAATTCGAGAATCCTGTTGCGTGTTCGAGGTCCGAATGTTCTACGCGTCGAACATTCTACGCTGATTATTCCAGAAGCTTACGCATGTACATAAGGGGCTCCGCGTGGCGATCCGGAGTCAGTTTCGCCCCAGCGTTCGACTTTGCTGTCACGCCGACCTCGACGCTCGCGACGCTCTGTTCTCTTCTGTTCCATTTTTATTTTCGGGCACAAGTTCGCCCTATTAAACGTTCAGTTTAGTTCAGTTTTCTTTGCCTCATCACTTGTCACTCGTGACAATTTGTGCTGGATCAATTCATCCACTTAAGTAGCCCAGTCATTCTGTTTCCGGCTGCCAACGAGAATGGATGCGAAAGGCTCGCTCCACGCGAGCCACGACAATGACCAATGACCAACGCTGGCTGCAATGACTCGGCAAAGACCGCTCCAAAGTATTATCAGATTGTTTTGCCTCCTCTGGCTTTCGGCGACACAAAGAAGTGTCAAGTCGTACTGCACTGCGACAACGCTGGACGAATCTACAGACTTCAAGGCTTCCAAACAGTGCCGGCATGGGGGTGTACCAGATGTCTCGCGTTAAGACTCCTCGGCATGTAGATAAACGAAGCGGAAAAGAAGGTGGCTTACACTGGACAGCTCATCGTCGAGGGCAAGATAATCCCCGCCTCGTCACGGACCCCACGAGGCAAGAACTTCGGGTAAAGGTGCACTGGGCGTCGTACGATGTGCGAAACGACGCCTATCGAAGAGGCTTTGTAGACTGCAGCAAGGCAAAAGAGGCTACAAATGAGGTCACGGGAGCTATCGGGTCATGCTGTCGGATGTCGCAATCCCGGCAGTTGGTCGTGGAAGTTCCGGCAAAAGCACGAGCGAATGCAACTGTTGCTGTCGTCACGGCACCACCAAAACTTTTGTGGACTGCTAATATGGAGAATGACCTGCAGCAGTACAGGTGTCTGCTGCATCCACCTTTGCTGATGTGGTACTGTCAGGGTTAAGGCAGGCAACAGCATCATACATCCGCGACGTCATCGGGTGGAAATTGGGAGACCACTTTTGAGGACGCCGTAAACACACCGGACTGAGGAGCATATACCGTAAAATCCCGAGAGAGAGCCCACCTAACATTAAGAGCAAATCGGCTAAGAATATGGAGTGGGCTAACTTTCAGTGTACAATCAAGAAAAGTTTTAAAAAAACTGCTATTTTTAGGTTGTGCCACTTCCAAGCTTGTTATGGAGGCGGGGGGCAACGAAGCAAAGATGACTGTACTTCCAAGTCAGCAATGTTTGCTTATATCCCAGCATAGCGAACCAGCCACATTTAAGCCGAGGCCATCATTGATCCCAACACTACTATTACTAAGAGTGGGCAAGCTTTCAGTGTTTAAAAAAATATAGCAAATCAAGCCAAAATAGGAATGGGCTATCTTTCGGGGGTGGGGCATCTCTCGGGATTTTACGGCAGTCCGAGAAGGTACACATCAATGATGCAAAATGTTGAAAATTCTATGCATAGCTACCATAAAAAGAAGCAGTTGCCTGCTTCACTTTGACAGCCAGTTGGAATAATTACATTAGAGCCCCAATAATGTCAAAGTAAATGAGATGATAGGTGCAATGCAGAGGAGTCCTAGGAAGCAATAACAGATCCACGTTATCACCACAGGCTAGGCATCTTTATAGAGGACTAATTTTGTTGCATATATTAGACATCTGTTCAGAAAGAATGCAACCGAAAAATCGCAAACAATGAAGGCAGAAAGAACAGCATAATGGGAGAGATGTCACTACATCAGCCAATGCAGCCCATCTTCAGTTCAGCCTTTAGTTCACTGTTCCCAACCCGGGAAAATCTACAAAACCACAAACTACTGCGGCTGTTGGCACTCATCACCACCTCCATGAACCATTCCTTGGAAACAATTGTTTCACCCCCTTATTTGAAAAATAAACTATGGGGTTGAGACTGAAAAGATTGTTGCCAAAGGCATTCCAGTCATTCCACAGAAAGGACCCGATGCAGGCAAAGAATCCACATTTGTTTCGTTTCGTAGATGTCAAGAACAGGGTCCTCGCAACGCCTTAACGCTCCACGTTTTTCCAGTAAGTTGAGAAATTTATAAGCCCACTGCAGCGTCCTTTCGTACAGATTCTAGTTTACAGCCCTTTCCAAAACTCGACCAGTATCAGCAGCTCCAGACTAATTGCAGACAGGTTTCCGTACGGTTAACTGACTCGTCATTGAAATGGAAGACTTCTTTAACGAAAGAAATAGTATGTAGTCCACATGCAGAGCTTCGAGATTTTGCCAAGTATGTCAAACTTGTAAATAGCCAGAGTGAAGTTTGTAGTGTGGCAAGACAGAAGGAGGGGTAGAGTATTTGCCACGCTTTCCAAAGACGATTATCGTATTTTCTGGTGTATAAGACATTTTTTTTCCAAACTTTTTGGCGGTGCATCTTATACAACGGTGCATCTTATAGGTATATTTTTTTTCTTTTTGGCATACTCTGAAGGAACTCCTGTTGATGCTGCTTAGTCTTTTTTAACTATGACGACAGCTCAATGCAAATGATGTGTCATAAATGCAAGTCAACCTCCCAAAACTAGAGTTCCATAACAAAAGAACAAAAAGGAAGTCATGAGAATAAAAAGAAAAAAAGAAAGCTTTTCAAGTTCACAAGTCACAGTTTTTTGCCTGCAAATTTGGCGCTTCATAAGTGTTCTCAAAGACGCGTCTTATACACAGGTGCATCTTGTATACAAATTTTTACTTAGAAACTTGAGAAAAGTGGGGGGTGCGTCTTATACAACGATGAGTCTTATACACCGGAAAATGCGGTACCTCAAACTAATCCGGTACCTGCCCAAGAAACTCTGAGGACTCTAGCATTGCAACTCCGGTTGGCGAAAGTCAACAAGAGAGAACGTCCAAATTTTTTAGTGCGCTGTTAAGGGCTGCGGGACGGACAGGCTGGAGACTGTGTTTTGACTATATGATGATCATGGTTTAATGGGACCCGATTAGATAATGGTAGCGTCCAATGGTAAATCCAATTCCGCCTCCACCAGGCACCTCGAGGGCCGGAAAATAAAATGGCAAATTTAAATGAGGAAAATATAAATATATAATACTAGGTAGAAATTTAAATACAAAATTAAAGATTAGAGTAAAAATGGAAGACGTTTACAATCCCCTGTAGAGCCGAATTAGAGCGCAGCTCTTGAGGAGGAGGAGGGGAAGGTACGGTGAGGAGAGTATGCCCCTCCCCTCCTCTTCTGCTCGCCTCCCATTTAGGGGAAAATTTTCTCGCTAAATTTAGCGGGGAAAATTTTAAGCTAAATTTAGCGGAGAGTTTTTTCCGCTAAATTTAGCGAGGAAAGTTTTCCGCTAAATTTAGCGGAAAAATTTCCCCGCTAAATTTAGCGGAAAATTTCCCCGCTAAATTTAGAGGGGAATTTTTCGCGCTAAATTTAGCAGAGAAAGTTTTTTGTAAATATAGCGGAAAATTTTTCCGCTAAATTTAGCGGAGAAAATTTTCCACTAAATATAGCAAAGAAAACTTTCCGCTAAATTTAGCGGGGAAAGTTTTTCGCTAAATTTGGTGGGAAAATTTTCCGCTAAATTTAGCGGGGAAATTTACCCAGAATGCAACGCGTGGTGATGTCATCTGCAATGTCACTGGTGACGTCACGTGTGAAGTCGTCATAGGAAACGTCCCATAATGCACCGCGCGGTTACGCCGACGGCGACGCCGCTCAAGCCGAAAACGGGCGCCTAAGAGCTGCGCTCTAAAATTTACATAAATAATTTAAGGTGAATGAACACATACACTTTATTTTTAAAATCAATATTTAGCAAATTATAATATTACACAATAATCGGGACCCAGAGGTACCGCAGATACAGTGGCTGGAAGGAAAAGTCCGACGAGCACCGGGCAGCTCCTACGGGAGGCATCGAAGCCACCAAGCGGGAAACTGCAGGGGCGCTCTTTCTCGCTTAAGGCCTGTCCAGCCAGGACACTTCAAAAATTGTGAGGCGACACGAATTCGGCTAAAGTCGTGGAAGTTTAAGCGTTAGGCAGTCCAATGTCTGTTTGAACACCACCGAGCCAACATCACAATTTTCCTCCTCGCTTCCTCCGCTGTTCGGTGACCTCGGTGTTCGTCAGACATGATGTCGCACGCCACCTGCCAATGCTGTCCATCTGTTCTGCCGGGCCCTCGTATCCTGGGACGTGTTCCAAAATTTATCTTACTGCAGGGTAAGGGTTTTGTACCAGTGTTGCGGAATGGGCACCCCCATTCCATTCCAATTCCATTCCGGGAATTAGAGATTTCGATAATTCAATTCCTTTCAACTCCTAGGAATGGGGACATTGGGCCCATTCCCACTCCTGGAATGGCTGAATCGTTCCATTCCATTCCTCTAATTCCTAAACGTAAAATTGGAACTTGACAGCTACATTGTGTTGCAGGGTTGGGCAGAAATACTCAGAAATGTATTTGGAAACACAAATAGTGGGATACTTGACAATAGTAGCTAAAATACAGATCCTCAAATATATCTGTAAGAATGTATCGCGATACGTATCGGAAAAACATTTTAAAAAGAGGCAAACAGGTTTTGGAAGTACCAATACAGGAATGCATATTAGGGAGGGCAGAAATACAAATACTGATATAACATTACACAATAATCGGGACCCAGAGGTCCCGATTATTGTGTAATCGTCTCAAAGAAATTTGAAAAATTTTATGAGACGCCAACTGAGATGAAGCTTGAAGTGTGAAGTGGAAGTTTTTTTTATCCCAAAATAACTATCCCGCAGGCTAGGCACTTCGCCTTGAAGATAGTGGTTCCGGACGGAAAGAAGCCTTCAATGGGTTCAAAAAAACGTTCCATCAAGGATTGACCGCAGTCCCTTCCCTGGCATCCTGTCTGTCTGACGAGTGATGCGAAAAGACTTTGTCCTCTAAATACATTCCATCATAACATCACCACTCTCCTGTTCAAAAAGGGCGCCCCGGTCAACACTGATCACATGACGTCACAGTGGAATGAACTAGTATTCTTGTATACGTAGGTGTTGCCTTGAACATGAAACTTTACCCACGCTGCTGTATGGAAGGACAATACATACTTTCGTTGTAAGTGACCTCGTTGAAGATCGTGCAGGCAGTTGCATTTGGAATTTTCGAGAATAGTGGACCACCTGAAGCATCCTGGAGCACATGTCTTTTATTTATTTATTTTACCCTCAGGGCCAAAGGCGTTACAGAGGGGAGTGGGTATATAAAAAAACACATAGAAAAAATACGCAACAGCAAAACGGCAGGAGGACTATGGTTGTGTGGAGCAATACATGTTAGTCAAGGCATTTCTGAAACTCTTACTGTCTACGATTTCGGCAACATCCATGGGAAGGTGATTCCAATACAAAGAGGTGCTGGGAATAAAGGAATGATGATATGCGTTAGTCCTGCAGGATGGAATGCCAACTTTGAATCTATGATCGTTCCGTGCTGAGAGATAATGGGGTTGTGTTAGTAACCTTTGCTTGAGAGATGAATTATGATGATATATTTTGTGAAACAAACACAAGCGAGAGACTTTTCTGTGCATAGAAAGATTAGGCAAGGATAAGCTGGTTTTCATTACGGTTACGCTGGCAGTATGATGGTAATTAGAAAGAATGAAGCGGGAAGCACGATTTTGGACGGATTCTAATTCAGAAATGAGCGATTCAAGACCGGGGTCCCAGATAGACGCAGCATATTCAAGCTTACTCCGAACAAGGGTTTTGTAAAGAATCAGTTTTAATGACATAGGCACGAGGAAAAAGTTTCTTTTAAGGTAACGAAGCATGCGATTAGCATTGTTAACGATATGTTCAACATGAGCTTTCCAGGACAAATCACAAGTTATGTGCACTCCCAGATACTTGTAGGATGGCACATACTCAAGAGGAACGTTATCAATGGAGTAAACAGGACGTGTTGTGTTAAGACGAGACACACGCATGTATTTACATTTAGCAGTATTTAATTTCATGCACCACAAGCTACACCATTCAGAAATAGAGTTAGCATCAGACTGAAGAAGAGATATGTCAGAGTCATTAGTAATTTCACGATAAATAACACAGTCATCTGCAAACAGACTGGCAGATGAGCATACATTGTTAGGTAGGTCGTTAATATAGATAAGAAATAAGAGGGGCCCCGGAACAGAGCCCTGGGGAACACCTGAAGTGACTTGTGAAGGTTGGGAATCCACATCATTGAAAGTTACAAACTGCGATCGATTAGTAAGAAACGAGCGCAGCCATGCAACGACATTAGGGTCTAAATTAAGTTTGATAAGCTTTAGAATAAGGAGGGAGTGAGGGACCTTGTCGAAGGCTTTAGAAAAATCTAGGAAAATACAGTCTACCTGAGAGCCGCGGTCAAGAATGGAATGAAGGTCATGGGTAAAACACAAGAGCTGAGTCTCACAAGAGAATGATTTCCGGAAGCCATGTTGAGCATTACAGAAGTAAGAGTTAGACTCTAAAAAATTAGCAAGGTGAGAGTATATGATATGTTCAAGAATTTTACAGGGTATGCTAGTGATTGAGATGGGACGATAGTTAGTTGGGGAATGTTTGTCACCCGATTTATGCAAAAGAATCACTCTCCCGATCTTCCAATCGTCGGGGATAAAACCAAGCTCCAAAGACTGCTCAAAAAGCTTGGATAAAATATTTGCACTATACATTTTCGTATTTTTCAGAAATTTGGAATTGATGTTGTCAATACCAGCAGACGACGACATCTTGAGAGTATCAATCACATTGGCTATACCTGTAGTGTCAATACAAATTGGATCCATTGGAAAATATGCATTGGCAGAAAATTCAGGAATACAAGAAATCTGAGACGAAGAGAACGCCAACACAAACATTTCGTTGAAGACTCTTGCACAATCACTGTTAGGAATATCATCACCATCGGCATTTCTAAGAGACACGGCACACCTATCATTCTTATTTACAGAGTTCCAGAATTGCTTGGGATTATTAATCAGCATGCTGGGCAAGGTAACATTGAAAAACACATCTTTGGCGTTCGTAATGGCTGTCTTATAAGCACTAGCTGCGGACGCATAGGCGTCCCAACGCTGCTGAGAGTTAGAGCTTTTCGCAGATCGAAAAAGACGTTTCTTCTTGTTAGACAATCGTTTGAGGGATTGATTAAACCATGGAGACTGGCAATTATAAGTGAGGGATCTTAGTGGTATGAAAGTGCTCATGAGAGAATCAACTTTGCATTTAAATAGATTCCAATTTTCTTCCAGGGAGCGATACGAAAATTGTGGTAAGTAGTCATCTAAGAAAAGGCACAACTCACGATTATCGTCTGTTACGGTTGAAAAATCGATACGGTGGCATCACTGTTGTGACGGTCCTTCCTGCCGACCCTCCGCCTCCAACGCATGAATGGCAGTCCTCAAGTTTCACCTAGCATCATCCAAACAGAGACCTCGTGGATTGCGACCTGAGATGGCCGGCACAGGTGTGAGCTGTCCGAGAAACAGCGCGCTCGAGACAAGTCGCAGGTGTACGAACTCTGGGTCGGCACAGCGAGGCCAAGTCTGGCCTCCTTCCTGGTTATCGGATCACCAGAGCAGCGGGTCACGTCGACTGATGACGTACCCTTGAGCAGTGCAATATTACAGGCGCAGACGCATTCGGATATGTGTTGAACTTCACTGCGTCAGTCATCCTACTATTTCAAGTCAACCACCGCCAGACCGGTGTTGCAAGGGACTGTGACTCAGCTACTCGGCCACAGGCCAAGCAACACTTACTTTGATTTTCTGTTTCTCGAGGCTCTAACTAACTAGCAGCGGGCATTGGATGCCAGTAAACAATGACTCATGAAATCCCTACCTCGGGACCTGCGGTAGAAGATGCTCCGACTCAACTCCTGGCACGCTACCTGTTTCGAGTCCCGACTACGCAGCATTTCTCAGAAAAAAAAAATAATTCGGAAAATCGAAAGGAACCTTGCTCAGCATAGTAACAATGTACCAACATCTCCTTGACCCTAATGCCCTCAGAAATAAAAAAAGAAAAAAAAAGGGGGAAAAAAGGCGTTCGGATTTGTATTTTGTTTTTACAAAAGGTAATGGTATTCCTCAAGAAATGTAACGAAATACATTTCATCCTGACTGTATCGCGATAAAAAGAAACATTCCGCATGTATTTGATACAGGAATAGAGATACTGGTGAAAAAATGTATTGTGATACAGAAATACAGATAAGAAATGTATTGCTGAAATACAATACAGTGATGTCTAGTTAATGTGGACGCCTCCGTTCCCTCAAAAAGTCGTCCATAATGCGAGTTTTTCATATTAACGAGACAAAAATGCACGTACTTTCCTAGTTTGTCCCCGAAACTGGTGTCCATATAGCGGGGTATCCATATTAACGGGGTCCATATTAACGAGACATGACTGTACTGCCCAACCCTGTTGTGTTGCCGGCATAAGCCGCTGAAAGCTGACATTATCAAACGCATAGAAAATTGCAGAAAAAAATGCTAAACGCCTCAAAAAAGCACTGATTTTACTAAGCTCACGGGGATTGCCTTGGGTAACTCGCAGCGTCCGCAGCGGTCCATTGCAAGGTGAAACAAAGTATGCAGAAACAAAAGTCAAAGAAAATGAGCGGGAATCCGCTAGCTTGCTTGTAACCCTAACCCAGCTGAATTTAAAACATATAACACAGAAAACAAGCATCGGAACGAAGACCAAGTAAAAGGCGAACTTACACATAAAAATGCAGTATAAAAAAATAAGCGTCGGAGCAAAGCGCGAGAGGAGAAGAGAGAAGTGAATCTCGCTTTGTTTAAATGCCGAAGCAAACCCAGATTTCGCGCTTCAAAGGAGTGCCGCGCGAATGAACGTGGAAGGCAGCAGGGTTGGCCACCTGCCAAACAACGCTCCTCGAACTATAAGAAAACAATAACTGATCATCTTTCGGCGGCGTACGAGTCAGCGAGTTATCAGAGCTCTGCGAGTCGCCCCCAGCTCCCAGATCTCAGTTTTTGCAGCGCGCGCGCTTTTTTTATGCCGTCGCAAATATAAAAAAAATAAAAAAATAGAGCAAGACAAGAAGGACGATGAAGAGCCGTGCATGGCGGCTTCTTTCTTTGCCGCATCCTTCATTTCTTTTGTTTGGTGCTTGGTTTCTTGTTTCGCTCTCGTGTAACACCAGTGAAGCCCGTCGCCAGCGCATCCGTGAAAGGCACCACCGCCACCACTCCCCCTCTGCTCTTTGCTTTGACGTTTCTTTTTTGTATTCACTTCATTTCTGAACAACTGACTCGCTGACTGGCTTGGTATAGCTAAACGTAACCCCCCCCCCCCCCCAGAAAAAAAAAATATATATATATTATAAATAAATAATTTAAAAAAATAAAGAACCGGGCTCATTCCATTCCCATTCCATTCCGGGCAAAAGGCATCTAATTCCCTTCCCATTCCATTCCATTCCCCTCAACGTTGCCGCCATTCCATTCCCATTCCATTCCGGAGTCGCGAAAATGCGGAATGAATCCGGAATCATTCCAACTCCGGAGTGGCAACTCCGCAACACTGTTTTGTACCTTTGCACTCGAAAACCTAGCTGCGTCCAGCATTGCACTGTTTGTGTTATCACGTGATAACCCGCCAGAGTAGGTCCGATCTATTTGGGTAAGATTTAGAACACAGCCCTTCCCTGTTTTCGGGACCTGAAGAGCGGCGGAGGCATTGATCGATTGACCGACAGCCAATAGAGCTTTCGAGTGGCTGGTTGGACACACGTGATGAGCATGCTCAAAAAGGCCGTGGAGAACACGGGCGAAATCTGACCGAGGGCACTTTCCCCCTGGCAAAAGAAACGGACAGAAGCGGATCGCCGCACGACTTATATCGGAGACGTGTCTCCACAAGATTTTTTTCAAGTATCTTGTTCGTTTTGGCCTTTCCACGTCGCCCTGGCTACGAGGAGCAGTTGCCACAGTCTCTGAACGCGTCTGTATTGTGTGTTGTCATAAGTTGAGCTCGTTTCTGCTTCGTGTATCTCCTCAATGAGCTCCTGTGCTGGTCACGTACATTCATGCCTAGAAAACAGGGCCACTGTTTAGCGCCTGGGTGTATGACAGGTTACAAATCTTGCAAGAAGAAGCTGCCTCTTTTCGGTGTGCCGAAGGATGCAAGTGCGTTTGCGCAATGGCAGCAGGTGATTCCCTGCGCTGACAAGCAACTCAAAGAGAACTGCGCTGGGTGCGAGCTTCACATTGACGAATGGTACATATCACAGCTCTTTGAGCACACTGTAAATGGAGAACTCCTCAAGCTGGACAGAACAAGACCTCTGCTGCTTCCCGGCGCAGTGCCTACGCAGTTTCCAAATCTTCCCAAGTGCTTGTCCAAGCTACTGATAGCAAAGAGCCCGCGAGAACCCTTTAAAGGACACATGCAAAGAAAAAAAACTTTTTTTTTAAACAGCCGGTTTGGGAAAAGGAAGTCATAAAACGAATTTACAATGAAAAATCAAAATTTTTAGAGCTATATTCACGGCGCTATACGAATTTGCAGTTGGCGCCCGCGGGCGCCGCGGAAAAGTGGCCCATATTTATCACGTGACTGGCCCTTATTTGTCATGTGGTACTCGCAATCTTTCGGAAGCTTCCTATGGTCTCGAAAAGTTACTTAGTATTCATCTTCGTTTGAAGTGCAACGAAAAACAAAGAATAACAAGTAACTTTTATAGCCCAAAGGAAGCTTCTGGAAAAGCGCAAGCAGACGTGAGAGACCTGTGCGCCGGTCAGATAACGGCGGCGACGCCCCGAAGCAGGCGAACTTGTGCGGCGGCGGCGACGGCGGCGTGGAGAAACGCGTTGAAGCGGCGTTCGCACTACGCTCAGCGTGCGGCGGCGGGATACTTTGCGGCGCCGCCGATGGAGCGCGGTGGCGCGCGGGCCTACCACGTGACCAGCGGCGGCCCCCGGGGGAGCCAACTACAAATTCGTTTTGCGCCGTAAATATAGCTCTAAAATTTTTCTTTCTTCGCTGTAAATTTATTTTATAACATTCTTTTTTCATCTAGACTGTTTAAAAAAAATGTTTTTTTCCTTTGCATGTGTCCTTTAAGGCCGCCTTCCAGGCTCAGTTTGGTGATCGTCTCACGCTTCTGCAGTGGCAGCACAAGGTCACCACTCTGGTGCAGTCGCCTGGAGAGAACCTCGTCAACTATTCCCTAGCAAAGCTGAAACTCATCTCGAAATGCCCCGTCGTACTGACTGATGCTCAGCGCATAGAGTATGCTGTTCAAGGCTTCAATGACGAACATCTAGCGACATCCACCACAGTGCAGTGCCCTGCAACGGTCACTGCATACATGGACATTGTAACACGACTCGACCAAACCTTAAGTCATTCTGATCTAAGATCAAAATGCACGGAGGCTGCAAGTGCAAGGCCATTAGTTGCCAAACCACATACAACGCCTTCCTCTACTCAACCTTCAAATACAGCTGAGCGTGTGTCTGCCGCACCACAGCGCATATTGTCTCTTTCAAAAGAACAACAGGTGGCACGATACCTTGCCATCACATCCAGATATGAAGCTCCTGCCCATCGCCCCGGCCAAGACTTGAGCAAGGCCGTGTGCTATAATTGCCGGCAGCAGGGTCACCTCTCCGCCATGTGCACCGCTGCAAGGACAACAACTAATCAGCAGCCACCGAGCTGGACAACGACCAATGCCCCTGCCATGTCCTGCCTCCAGAACTCTGAGCCACTTGAGGGCTCAATGGTCCAGTGTGCTGTAATGAACGCCGTCTTGGAGACCCACAGGCGTCCAAGCGACCTTCCAAGAAGCCAGCAGACGTGGGAAAACGTCCGGGCATTTCTACGTTCCAGGAACCCATTGGGCTCCAGGAAGCCCAAGGACATGCGTCCGCGGCGAGAAGAAAGGGCTGGTCAGCGACTTTCCAAGAGGCCCGCCGACGTGGGGAGAAGACCAGCCGCTCAGCCTTCCAGGAATCCCACAGTGGCCCACAAGGTCAATGCATCCTTTCCCGCACTTCCCAGGCGGACCCCTCCTGTCGGGCGCCCCGCACCCAATTACCTTCCCCTCGAAAGAGGAAGCCGCTGCAATCATGGATGCGCGCCGCGCCGATCCCTCGGGTGACAAGCGGACACGTCTTTGGGACCGCTACTATGCATGGTGTTGGTGGCGTGTGTGGGTGGAGACGGGGGTGTGTCGCTGTGTGTGGGGGAGGAGCTGACATAGCTAGCCGAAATCCCTACGCGGGGAATGTAGGGAAGAGCGTCCCGTTAAAAGAAGCGGACTTCTTCAGGACTCCTGTCTTCTGATGCTGTTTTTCGACCTTGTACAAATGTAAAGTAAACCCGTTGTCAAAAGCGGCCCTGCTTCCGAGCTCCTTCTGCCTGATGTCCTGGTCGGCGCCTGGCTCCAGCGGAGCCCGACAACAAGGACGACCCCGGAGCTGTTACAGTGCGGTAGTCCAAACCGACGTTCCAACAGTCGGCAAGGTTGACGCTTTCCCTGACAGTGGGTCTAAGTTGACCATACTGTCGCAAGAGCTCGTCGGAACCTTGAGCTTGCTACCATGGACAAAGCCACCCATTGCCGTCGTTGGTGGCAGCACAGTTATACCAGCTGGTACTCTGTGCACCCGCATCTCCGTCTGTCCCATCTCCGCCGTGGTGGAAATGATGGTACTTCCGCGCAACCCCCTGCCTCTGATCCTCGGAGAGGACTGGTTCGAAGCAGCACATGCAGAACTTGTTGTGAGGCTGCCTAATCCAACTGAGATTTACCACACCAGCTTGGGTGCCGTCTTGTTGTGCCAGGAGAAGGTGTTGCCAAGAATGTCCAAACGCTGTCCTTCTCTACACCCAAACTTTTTCCTTTTTCGCACCGACAACCCCTTCGACGGAGCCCTTCGGTCCCGAAGCTTTCATTCAGAAAGGTCGTAATCTGTCAAGTAGTTGGGCAGGCGTCGCACTTGTTGGGGCCTCGAGCTTTCACCGGGGGTTGTAAGTTCTGTGTTGACACTGGGTGTTGGTCCGGTTGTTACGGGTTCTGCTTCAGCACTGGCTGTCGGTCCAGTTGTTACAGGTTCTGCTTCGGCACTGGCTGTGGGTCCGGGTCGCAGATGGGCAAGGAGGGTAGGGTGTACAAATGGAGGACGGAATACTTTGAGCTGGCTGGAGTGCGCAACTCTCTCGTCTCTTGCTGAATTGTCGGCTGGATTAGTTATACGGCGGATCTCATAAGTGACTGGGATCTTCTGTGTGATGATTTGATAAGGTCCCTCTGCAGGTTGGAGCAAGTTTTGTAGTGCCATCTGTGATTGGTTCTCGACGTCGAAGCCATACATACTGACCTGGTTGAAAGGTGACATGACGATGGCTCTTGTCATAGCGACGTTTCCGTTGTTGCTGAGCTTACTCAGAATTCTGTTGCGCTTCGCTGCGGCATTCTGAAAGGTCTAGAAGTCTTGCTTCTAGGGTGGTGGTTCCAAGGCGCCGGAACTTCTCCATGGGTAGTTTAGGCACATATCCGTGCATCAACTCAAAAGAAAAAAACTGTAAAGTTGCATTAACAGCAGTGTTCACAGCGAAGGCTGCAGTGCTTAGTTTCTCTTCCCAACGTCATGACTCTGCATTGCACATCTTTCTCAGCACCGAGACGAGCGTTGCGTTACTTCTCTCAACGAGCCCATTGCTTTCCGCGCGGTAAGCTACCGAGAAGTGTTGTCGAATACCGTGAAGAGCCAAAAATAGTGTGAATTCGCAGGACTTGCATACCTGCCAACCTGTGGACTTTCAAATTCGTAAAACTCCCGCGGCCGCGGGGGGGGGGGGGGGGGGGGGGAGGAGAGGTGTTACGCGAAGCAATGTGCAGCTTAATGTCAGCCTTGCCACCGTGCGAAACGCTTACATCACATCTGCACGTGCTACAGAATTGCAACTTCTCTCCCATTTTGGACCGCACGAAGCACGGACTTCGGGAACACCAGAAAGTACCTCTTTTGAGGTTTCAAGTTCGCCATATCGCCGCGAGGCCACCGCGACCAGGGGAATGCTACGATTTCACGTGCAACAAACACAGACGCCCCACTTCTCGCCTCAATACTGGCCGAAACAGAGAGGCCCAACCACGACTGAACACGCCAAACCAACGTGCGCCGCCGAACACACGAACAAAGGCTCTGGGCAACGTTGGCTCTGGGCTTTGGATTGGTTTTGGACGTTTTG
Organism: Ixodes persulcatus; assembly: GCA_013358835.2. Classification (NCBI taxonomy): domain Eukaryota; kingdom Metazoa; phylum Arthropoda; class Arachnida; order Ixodida; family Ixodidae; genus Ixodes; species Ixodes persulcatus. Next base: position 12,193 of record JABSTQ010002255.1, on the reverse strand, counting down.
GATCCGTGGCCACCGGATAGAGACTGATAGTAAGAAACACGACGCTGCCGTGGACGGTAGCTATCGCCCTCTTGTGGCGGTGCAAAGTACCGCCAGCAACGGTTTTACAAAAAAATGTAAAAAAAAATAATTTTTTTTATATAGTCTTTTTCGTAAAATTTGAAGCAAGATTCGTAAAATCGTAAAAGTCAGTCCCAATTCGTACATTTTACGAACAATTCGGAAGAGTTGGCAGGTATGGACTTAGCCTAGGAATGTCAATGATGGTACAGCGAACCGGCACCCAGTTTATTCAAACTATCCTTTGTATCAAACTATTTCTGCACAGACTAGTAGCTGCAATGAAAATGCACAGCGAAAAATGTGGTTACATCAAATGAAAATTGCAGCGTCTCCCAATAGATCGAACTGCCAAGAGCGCCGTTTTGCTTTGTAAGCTGGCTTTACTCAACGCAGGCGGGCATGTTGGGGGAAAGCCAGCTTGCAGAGCAAGCTGGCTTTTTTCTTTCAAGCGGCCGCGTCAACCGCCCAGAAGAAAAAATTCTCTTCTGCGGAGGAAGCGGGGAGAGGGTGAGCCAATGAGACCTTGAAAAACGAAAAAGCGACCACTGAATAGCCGCTTGGCGCGTCCCTCATGACGTACAGACGCGAGAGTAAACAACTTTTCTAAATGTGGCGTTCTTGTTTGTTGTCAAATTCATAAGAACTTTTATATCGAATTACCCGGTATATCAAACTGGTATATGGTTTTTTGCGAGTTCGATATAAATGGGTTCGGCTGTACTGCACACAAACACAACCCCATTTGAAATTGCAAAAGAAAATTAGCTTCAATAAATAACATACAGTTTACCAACCTTTGAATGTTAACTTACCAAATCTTAGTCTTTACTGTTTTCTGAAGCAAATTCCGATCCTATTTTTCATTGTTTTAGGCACACCTGCTCTTGCACGGTTCCAGGATGTTACAACGAGGAAGCAGCTGCTGAACGACCTGCGCCAGCTCTCCCCAGACACGCAAACATATGCTCTGGAATCATTTCATAGCGTGTTGAACGGCTTTGCAGCCAAGGCGTTCACCTTCAGCACAGGAGGCATGCTTGCCAGGTATGTAGCTATTGAAAAGATCCAGAGAGAAACCCTTCAGTTGCCTGCCATTCGAGGATAAAATATTAGCCTCCCTCTAGTATTTTCTGTATGTTTTCTGATTTGTGGGTTTTATGACAGTGTCATCATGATGCTGTGTTCTGGTGACTTCATCTTTTTATTTTGACATCCTAATGAGTCACAACTGCAGCAGTGACTGTATTGCAACAGGAGGAGTAGGTTTGCCATACATGTGACTCCACATACAGTTACCAATACATAGATTCCCATTATGAAGCTGGTGAACCTTGAGGCCAGGGAACACCTGAGAATGTAATACACTTGCTTAGGCAGCTAGAAGCACAAAAAACACATTGCTCTGCCACATTCCCTTTTGCGTAGGACACGTCTGGCAGCCCTAAGATGGAGAAAGATCACAAGGGCACTCTCGTATCGCCATGACATCCCAACAGGAGGAGTAGGTTTGCCATACATGTGACTCCACATACAGTTACCAATACATAGATTCCCATTATGAAGCTGGTGAACCTTGAGGCCAGGGAACACCTGAGAATGTAATACACTTGCTTAGGCAGCTAGAAGCACAAAAAACACATTGCTCTGCCACATTCCCTTTTTGCGTAGGACACGTCTGGCAGCCCTAAGATGGAGAAAGATCACAAGGGCACTCTCGTATCGCCATGACATCCCAACAGGAGGAGTAGGTTTGCCATACATGTGACTCCACATACAGTTACCAATACATAGATTCCCATTATGAAGCTGGTGAACCTTGAGGCCAGGGAACACCTGAGAATGTAATACACTTGCTTAGGCAGCTAGAAGCACAAAAAACACATTGCTCTGCCACATTCCCTTTTTGCGTAGGACACGTCTGGCAGCCCTAAGATGGAGAAAGATCACAAGGGCACTCTCGTATCGCCATGACATCCCAACAGGAGGAGTAGGTTTGCCATACATGTGACTCCACATACAGTTACCAATACATAGATTCCCATTATGAAGCTGGTGAACCTTGAGGCCAGGGAACACCTGAGAATGTAATACACTTGCTTAGGCAGCTAGAAGCACAAAAAACACATTGCTCTGCCACATTCCCTTTTTGCGTAGGACACGTCTGGCAGCCCTAAGATGGAGAAAGATCACAAGGGCACTCTCGTATCGCCATGACATCCCAACAGGAGGAGTAGGTTTGCCATACATGTGACTCCACATACAGTTACCAATACATAGATTCCCATTATGAAGCTGGTGAACCTTGAGGCCAGGGAACACCTGAGAATGTAATACACTTGCTTAGGCAGCTAGAAGCACAAAAAACACATTGCTCTGCCACATTCCCTTTTTGCGTAGGACACGTCTGGCAGCCCTAAGATGGAGAAAGATCACAAGGGCACTCTCGTATCGCCATGACATCCCAACAGGAGGAGTAGGTTTGCCATACATGTGACTCCACATACAGTTACCAATACATAGATTCCCATTATGAAGCTGGTGAACCTTGAGGCCAGGGAACACCTGAGAATGTAATACACTTGCTTAGGCAGCTAGAAGCACAAAAAACACATTGCTCTGCCACATTCCCTTTTTGCGTAGGACACGTCTGGCAGCCCTAAGATGGAGAAAGATCACAAGGGCACTCTCGTATCGCCATGACATCCCAACAGGAGGAGTAGGTTTGCCATACATGTGACTCCACATACAGTTACCAATACATAGATTCCCATTATGAAGCTGGTGAACCTTGGGGCCAGGGAACACCTGAGAATGTAATACACTTGCTTAGGCAGCTAGAAGCACAAAAAACACATTGCTCTGCCACATTCCCTTTTTGCGTAGGACACGTCTGGCAGCCCTAAGATGGAGAAAGATCACAAGGGCACTCTCGTATCGCCATGACATCCCAATTCAATCGCTGTTGGAGCCGGGCGAGGAGCGAGAGGAAAATAGGAGGACAGACGACAAGGCGGTGAGGAGGCTGGTGCAGGAGGAGGAGCGGCGACGCTCGAGAGATGGAATGGCCCGCAAATCATCTCTGCGGAGGTACAGTTTGCACAAGGAAAGTATCAGGAAGGAGAACATGTATGACAATACAGGAGGAAGCGGCCTGCTGTTCCAGGCTCGGGCCGGAACTCTGGGAACGAGGACATGGAGAGCAAAATTTAACAAAGACCTGGAGACCCGCTGCGCCATCTGTGGGTCGGGCTTTGAGACAATCGACCACATCGTTGTTGCCTGTCGCGGTCTAACACCGCACCCGGAAACGGATTCGGTCCCAGAGGCCCTGGGTTTCACGATGGCAGTGGAGGTAGACGAGGGGTTATCGCTCCCGGCGGCGGATCGGCAGAAGACCAAAGCGGCCGAGGGGCGATCGAATCGCACCAAGCGCAGACTAGAAGACTGGTGGCGGAAAAAAAGAGAATAACCTGGCTAGAGCAAAGCACGGACTCTGCTCACCCGTTACAAAGGGAAAAGCCACAACATCCAATCCAATCCAATCCAATCCAGTGACAGGGAGTAGGCCACAACCCAAGCGGGGGACTTGAAGTGGAAATTCAAGTCTCCCAAGGCCAGGAAAGGGCACCACGACGTCAAACCCAGGCTGACACCAACCACATATGGTAATCTAAGAATTCTACCCTATGGTGCTCCAGTGTTATTACTAGTGAGAGGTAGAAGCTAGAGCCACTAAATGAGCTACGCTTAGACTATCGGCACTCCGTTCCACGATCTGCTAGTGGGCGTCGCCATCTTGCTGCTTATTGCAGAGCAGACGCAGCTATTGATCGTCACAATTCACAAATGCAACTTCCTCAACTTTAGACACAGTATTAGGAAGCTCATGTGATATTGTTTTGCTCTGTCGCAAACTGTTGTAACATTTCTGAAAGATAGAAAAATGTTTCCTTCGATTAGAGATAAAACTTCAGATACCGTATTTACTCGCATAATGAACACACTCGCATAATGGTACCCCACAACGGGTACCAATATTTAGACTTTCTTTTTCCCTTGCGTAATGAATGCACCTCCAATTTGCGGCTCCGCGAGTCTCGAATTGCGTCCAACTTAGCTAGCCGCCAAGCCCACCAAGCCAATTTTCTTTTGCCGCCAAGCGGCCAGGCTCAGTCAAGCCAAGCCGCTCTCGTAATTGCTGCAAGTGCATAGTTGCGGAAGTGATCAGCCATCAAACTGAGCGGCATGCACACTTGACGAAGCTTGGGGCATTCTTCACCTGTCAGATGCATAGATGTCAACAAACACGCAGTGTCTGTCGTCCGCTTTTGGACAGTGAAATTGTGAAAGTGGTTAGGCCTAAGAACGGTCGCTTTGCTGTCCGTGCTGAGCAAGCTTTGTAGGGCACTTTTCATTTGGCAAAAGGCGAAAGCGCCCTAAAAAGGTTAGCATTTTATAAAGCATAATTAATGTGGCATGCCCCCCAACCAGCCATGGGTGCGCCTCCATCAGTGGAGACGTGCCACAGTACCTTGTCGTGTCATATTGGCACCTAATATGACATTTACACGACGTGTGTAAATGTAAAAATTTTACCCCACGTAATGAATGTTGCACCCCCCAAATATGTGTCAATTTTTCGGGGAAAAAAAGTGTTCATTATGCCAGTAAATACGGTAACTGGCAACCGTGACTTTAAGCACCAAGATGGCTGAAGTATCATTACTCTGAAGTGCAGCTTATTTAGTGGCTCTAGTCGAAGCACTCAAGGTTTTCTACTTTTTCAAAAAGTTCCTAACTTTTCACTGAAAAATTCTGGTTGTTTCGACATCTTGGAGGTTTCATCATAGCGCAACTACTACCTATCTGCACCTTGCTTCAGCTGCTATGGAGTCTAAGATTGGAGTGGAAACATTACATTCACTGGAAATTTGAAGTCATTCATATCAATCATTGCACTTGCAAAGAAACATGCATAGAATTTCAAGGCAGTCAGTTGCCAACAATGTTCAGGTTTGTCGTACAGGCATCAAGTGTGAAACTTTCTACTACCGTATTTACTCGCACAATGAACGCACTCGCGTAATAAACGCACCCCCCAAGTCGGCCCTCAAAATTTTGACTTTTTTTTTACTCGCATAATAAACGCACCCCCAACTCGGACGTCAAAATTTTGACCCCCTCCCCCAACGCGCGCGAAATGAAGGCACTTTTCTATCCTGGTGCAGCGAGGTCGCGAAGGCATGGGCGAACAAAGCGCCTCGCAAAAGGCGCTAAAAAAAAAAAAAAGATCCAACGGAAGCAAGAGAGAAAAAAAACATGGAGAGGAGCTTTTTTTTCTTTTTGCACAGCGCAGTTTGGACTTTGGGTCGCGCGCCGCACGCAAGGAGATAAGAAAGAGAAAAAGAAGCCCTCAAAGCGCGCATAATGAAGGCATCCTGCCCTGGCCCCCTCCTCGCACTTTGGAAAGAGAAGCGAGAAGCCCTCGAAGTGAACGCACTTTTCTATCCTGGTGAGCGAGGTCGCGAATGCATGGGCGTGGGCAAACGAAAGAGCTCGCGAAAAGCGGCAAAGAGAAAAAAAAAAAAAAGATCCAACGGAAGCAAGAGAGAAAAAAAACATGGAGAGGAGCTTTTTTTTCTTTTTGCACAGCGCAGTTTGGACTTTGGGTCGCGCGCCGCACGCAAGGAGATAAGAAAGAGAAAAAGAAGCCCTCAAAGCGCGCATAATGAAGGCATCCTGCCCTCGCCCCCTCCTCGCACTTTGGAAAGAGAAGCGAGAAGCCCTCGAAGTGAACGCACTTTTCTATCCTGGTGAGCGAGGTCGCGAATGCATGGGCGTGGGCAAACGAAAGAGCTCGCGAAAAGCGGCAAAGAGAAAAAAAAAAAAAAGATCCAACGGAAGCAAGAGAGAAAAAAAACATGGAGAGGAGCTTTTTTTTCTTTTTGCACAGCGCAGTTTGGACTTTGGGTCGCGCGCCGCACGCAAGGAGATAAGAAAGAGAAAAAGAAGCCCTCAAAGCGCGCATAATGAAGGCATCCTGCCCTCGCCCCCTCCTCGCACTTTGGAAAGAGAAGCGAGAAGCCCTCGAAGTGAACGCACTTTTCTATCCTGGTGAGCGAGGTCGCGAATGCATGGGCGTGGGCAAACGAAAGAGCTCGCGAAAAGCGGCAAAGAGAAAAAAAAAAAAAAGATCCAACGGAAGCAAGAGAGAAAAAAAACATGGAGAGGAGCTTTTTTTTCTTTTTGCACAGCGCAGTTTGGACTTTGGGTCGCGCGCCGCACGCAAGGAGATAAGAAAGAGAAAAAGAAGCCCTCAAAGCGCGCATAATGAAGGCATCCTGCCCTCGCCCCCTCCTCGCACTTTGGAAAGAGAAGCGAGAAGCCCTCGAAGTGAACGCACTTTTCTATCCTGGTGAGCGAGGTCGCGAATGCATGGGCGTGGGCAAACGAAAGAGCTCGCGAAAAGCGGCAAAGAGAAAAAAAAAAAAAAGATCCAACGGAAGCAAGAGAGAAAAAAAACATGGAGAGGAGCTTTTTTTTCTTTTTGCACAGCGCAGTTTGGACTTTGGGTCGCGCGCCCGCACGCAAGGAGATAAGAAAGAGAAAAAGAAGCCCTCAAAGCGCGCATAATGAAGGCATCCTGCCCTCGCCCCCTCCTCGCACTTTGGAAAGAGAAGCGAGAAGCCCTCGAAGTGAACGCACTTTTCTATCCTGGTGAGCGAGGTCGCGAATGCATGGGCGTGGGCAAACGAAAGAGCTCGCGAAAAGCGGCAAAGAGAAAAAAAAAAAAAAGATCCAACGGAAGCAAGAGAGAAAAAAAACATGGAGAGGAGCTTTTTTTTCTTTTTGCACAGCGCAGTTTGGACTTTGGGTCGCGCGCCGCACGCAAGGAGATAAGAAAGAGAAAAAGAAGCCCTCAAAGCGCGCATAATGAAGGCATCCTGCCCTCGCCCCCTCCTCGCACTTTGGAAAGAGAAGCGAGAAGCCCTCGAAGTGAACGCACTTTTCTATCCTGGTGAGCGAGGTCGCGAATGCATGGGCGTGGGCAAACGAAAGAGCTCGCGAAAAGCGGCAAAGAGAAAAAAAAAAAAAAAGATCCAACGGAAGCAAGAGAGAAAAAAAACATGGAGAGGAGCTTTTTTTTCTTTTTGCACAGCGCAGTTTGGACTTTGGGTCGCGCGCCGCACGCAAGGAGATAAGAAAGAGAAAAAGAAGCCCTCAAAGCGCGCATAATGAAGGCATCCTGCCCTCGCCCCCTCCTCGCACTTTGGAAAGAGAAGCGAGAAGCCCTCGAAGTGAACGCACTTTTCTATCCTGGTGAGCGAGGTCGCGAATGCATGGGCGTGGGCAAACGAAAGAGCTCGCGAAAAGCGGCAAAGAGAAAAAAAAAAAAAAAGATCCAACGGAAGCAAGAGAGAAAAAAAACATGGAGAGGAGCTTTTTTTTCTTTTTGCACAGCGCAGTTTGGACTTTGGGTCGCGCGCCGCACGCAAGGAGATAAGAAAGAGAAAAAGAAGCCCTCAAAGCGCGCATAATGAAGGCATCCTGCCCTCGCCCCCTCCTCGCACTTTGGAAAGAGAAGCGAGAAGCCCTCGAAGTGAACGCACTTTTCTATCCTGGTGAGCGAGGTCGCGAATGCATGGGCGTGGGCAAACGAAAGAGCTCGCGAAAAGCGGCAAAGAGAGAAAAAAAAAAAAAGATCCAACGGAAGCAAGAGAGAAAAAAAACATGGAGAGGAGCTTTTTTTTCTTTTTGCACAGCGCAGTTTGGACTTTGGGTCGCGCGCCGCACGCAAGGAGATAAGAAAGAGAAAAAGAAGCCCTCAAAGCGCGCATAATGAAGGCATCCTGCCCTCGCCCCCTCCTCGCACTTTGGAAAGAGAAGCGAGAAGCCCTCGAAGTGAACGCACTTTTCTATCCTGGTGAGCGAGGTCGCGAATGCATGGGCGTGGGCAAACGAAAGAGCTCGCGAAAAGCGGCAAAGAGAGAAAAAAAAAAAAAAAGATCCAACGGAAGCAAGAGAGAAAAAAAACATGGAGAGGAGCTTTTTTTTCTTTTTGCACAGCGCAGTTTGGACTTTGGGTCGCGCGCCGCACGCAAGGAGATAAGAAAGAGAAAAAGAAGCCCTCAAAGCGCGCATAATGAAGGCATCCTGCCCTCGCCCCCTCCTCGCACTTTGGAAAGAGAAGCGAGAAGCCCTCGAAGTGAACGCACTTTTCTATCCTGGTGAGCGAGGTCGCGAATGCATGGGCGTGGGCAAACGAAAGAGCTCGCGAAAAGCGGCAAAGAGAGAAAAAAAAAAAAAAGATCCAACGGAAGCAAGAGAGAAAAAAAACATGGAGAGGAGCTTTTTTTTCTTTTTGCACAGCGCAGTTTGGACTTTGGGTCGCGCGCCGCACGCAAGGAGATAAGAAAGAGAAAAAGAAGCCCTCAAAGCGCGCATAATGAAGGCATCCTGCCCTCGCCCCCTCCTCGCACTTTGGAAAGAGAAGCGAGAAGCCCTCGAAGTGAACGCACTTTTCTATCCTGGTGAGCGAGGTCGCGAATGCATGGGCGTGGGCAAACGAAAGAGCTCGCGAAAAGCGGCAAAGAGAGAAAAAAAAAAAAAGATCCAACGGAAGCAAGAGAGAAAAAAAACATGGAGAGGAGCTTTTTTTTCTTTTTGCACAGCGCAGTTTGGACTTTGGGTCGCGCGCCGCACGCAAGGAGATAAGAAAGAGAAAAAGAAGCCCTCAAAGCGCGCATAATGAAGGCATCCTGCCCTCGCCCCCTCCTCGCACTTTGGAAAGAGAAGCGAGAAGCCCTCGAAGTGAACGCACTTTTCTATCCTGGTGAGCGAGGTCGCGAATGCATGGGCGTGGGCAAACGAAAGAGCTCGCGAAAAGCGGCAAAGAGAAAAAAAAAAAAAAGATCCAACGGAAGCAAGAGAGAAAAAAAACATGGAGAGGAGCTTTTTTTTCTTTTTGCACAGCGCAGTTTGGACTTTGGGTCGCGCGCCGCACGCAAGGAGATAAGAAAGAGAAAAAGAAGCCCTCAAAGCGCGCATAATGAAGGCATCCTGCCCTCGCCCCCTCCTCGCACTTTGGAAAGAGAAGCGAGAAGCCCTCGAAGTGAACGCACTTTTCTATCCTGGTGAGCGAGGTCGCGAATGCATGGGCGTGGGCAAACGAAAGAGCTCGCGAAAAGCGGCAAAGAGAAAAAAAAAAAAAAGATCCAACGGAAGCAAGAGAGAAAAAAAACATGGAGAGGAGCTTTTTTTTCTTTTTGCACAGCGCAGTTTGGACTTTGGGTCGCGCGCCGCACGCAAGGAGATAAGAAAGAGAAAAAGAAGCCCTCAAAGCGCGCATAATGAAGGCATCCTGCCCTCGCCCCCTCCTCGCACTTTGGAAAGAGAAGCGAGAAGCCCTCGAAGTGAACGCACTTTTCTATCCTGGTGAGCGAGGTCGCGAATGCATGGGCGTGGGCAAACGAAAGAGCTCGCGAAAAGCGGCAAAGAGAAAAAAAAAAAAAAGATCCAACGGAAGCAAGAGAGAAAAAAAACATGGAGAGGAGCTTTTTTTTCTTTTTGCACAGCGCAGTTTGGACTTTGGGTCGCGCGCCGCACGCAAGGAGATAAGAAAGAGAAAAAGAAGCCCTCAAAGCGCGCATAATGAAGGCATCCTGCCCTCGCCCCCTCCTCGCACTTTGGAAAGAGAAGCGAGAAGCCCTCGAAGTGAACGCACTTTTCTATCCTGGTGAGCGAGGTCGCGAATGCATGGGCGTGGGCAAACGAAAGAGCTCGCGAAAAGCGGCAAAGAGAAAAAAAAAAAAAAGATCCAACGGAAGCAAGAGAGAAAAAAAACATGGAGAGGAGCTTTTTTTTCTTTTTGCACAGCGCAGTTTGGACTTTGGGTCGCGCGCCGCACGCAAGGAGATAAGAAAGAGAAAAAGAAGCCCTCAAAGCGCGCATAATGAAGGCATCCTGCCCTCGCCCCCTCCTCGCACTTTGGAAAGAGAAGCGAGAAGCCCTCGAAGTGAACGCACTTTTCTATCCTGGTGAGCGAGGTCGCGAATGCATGGGCGTGGGCAAACGAAAGAGCTCGCGAAAAGCGGCAAAGAGAAAAAAAAAAAAAGATCCAACGGAAGCAAGAGAGAAAAAAAACATGGAGAGGAGCTTTTTTTTCTTTTTGCACAGCGCAGTTTGGACTTTGGGTCGCGCGCCGCACGCAAGGAGATAAGAAAGAGAAAAAGAAGCCCTCAAAGCGCGCATAATGAAGGCATCCTGCCCTCGCCCCCTCCTCGCACTTTGGAAAGAGAAGCGAGAAGCCCTCGAAGTGAACGCACTTTTCTATCCTGGTGAGCGAGGTCGCGAATGCATGGGCGTGGGCAAACGAAAGAGCTCGCGAAAAGCGGCAAAGAGAAAAAAAAAAAAAAGATCCAACGGAAGCAAGAGAGAAAAAAAACATGGAGAGGAGCTTTTTTTTCTTTTTGCACAGCGCAGTTTGGACTTTGGGTCGCGCGCCGCACGCAAGGAGATAAGAAAGAGAAAAAGAAGCCCTCAAAGCGCGCATAATGAAGGCATCCTGCCCTCGCCCCCTCCTCGCACTTTGGAAAGAGAAGCGAGAAGCCCTCGAAGTGAACGCACTTTTCTATCCTGGTGAGCGAGGTCGCGAATGCATGGGCGTGGGCAAACGAAAGAGCTCGCGAAAAGCGGCAAAGAGAAAAAAAAAAAAAAAGATCCAACGGAAGCAAGAGAGAAAAAAAACATGGAGAGGAGCTTTTTTTTCTTTTTGCACAGCGCAGTTTGGACTTTGGGTCGCGCGCCGCACGCAAGGAGATAAGAAAGAGAAAAAGAAGCCCTCAAAGCGCGCATAATGAAGGCATCCTGCCCTCGCCCCCTCCTCGCACTTTGGAAAGAGAAGCGAGAAGCCCTCGAAGTGAACGCACTTTTCTATCCTGGTGAGCGAGGTCGCGAATGCATGGGCGTGGGCAAACGAAAGAGCTCGCGAAAAGCGGCAAAGAGAAAAAAAAAAAAAAGATCCAACGGAAGCAAGAGAGAAAAAAAACATGGAGAGGAGCTTTTTTTTCTTTTTGCACAGCGCAGTTTGGACTTTGGGTCGCGCGCCGCACGCAAGGAGATAAGAAAGAGAAAAAGAAGCCCTCAAAGCGCGCATAATGAAGGCATCCTGCCCTCGCCCCCTCCTCGCACTTTGGAAAGAGAAGCGAGAAGCCCTCGAAGTGAACGCACTTTTCTATCCTGGTGAGCGAGGTCGCGAATGCATGGGCGTGGGCAAACGAAAGAGCTCGCGAAAAGCGGCAAAGAGAAAAAAAAAAAAAAGATCCAACGGAAGCAAGAGAGAAAAAAAACATGGAGAGGAGCTTTTTTTTCTTTTTGCACAGCGCAGTTTGGACTTTGGGTCGCGCGCCGCACGCAAGGAGATAAGAAAGAGAAAAAGAAGCCCTCAAAGCGCGCATAATGAAGGCATCCTGCCCTCGCCCCCTCCTCGCACTTTGGAAAGAGAAGCGAGAAGCCCTCGAAGTGAACGCACTTTTCTATCCTGGTGAGCGAGGTCGCGAATGCATGGGCGTGGGCAAACGAAAGAGCTCGCGAAAAGCGGCAAAGAGAAAAAAAAAAAAAAAGATCCAACGGAAGCAAGAGAGAAAAAAAACATGGAGAGGAGCTTTTTTTTCTTTTTGCACAGCGCAGTTTGGACTTTGGGTCGCGCGCCGCACGCAAGGAGATAAGAAAGAGAAAAAGAAGCCCTCAAAGCGCGCATAATGAAGGCATCCTGCCCTCGCCCCCTCCTCGCACTTTGGAAAGAGAAGCGAGAAGCCCTCGAAGTGAACGCACTTTTCTATCCTGGTGAGCGAGGTCGCGAATGCATGGGCGTGGGCAAACGAAAGAGCTCGCGAAAAGCGGCAAAGAGAAAAAAAAAAAAAAGATCCAACGGAAGCAAGAGAGAAAAAAAACATGGAGAGGAGCTTTTTTTTCTTTTTGCACAGCGCAGTTTGGACTTTGGGTCGCGCGCCGCACGCAAGGAGATAAGAAAGAGAAAAAGAAGCCCTCAAAGCGCGCATAATGAAGGCATCCTGCCCTCGCCCCCTCCTCGCACTTTGGAAAGAGAAGCGAGAAGCCCTCGAAGTGAAAA